>PEKF01000017.1:0-273318 GCA_003073195.1 Ramalina intermedia | reverse complement strand
TGGTGGGTGGGGGGGGGTTTTGTGGGGTGGGGGGGGGGGGGGGTAGGGGGGGGTGAGGGGGGGGGGGGGGGGAGCGGGGGGGGGGGGGGGGGGGGGGGGGGGGGGGGGGGGGGGGGGTGGGGGGGAGGAGAGAGGTAGGTTAGGATGGTGGGTGAGTGCTTTTGGCATGAATATATAGACGGTTTGGACGGTAGAACATGGCTTTGATGAGCCAGCTGCATCAAGAGGTTCAGTGTGCGTTTTTGCCCTGGCTGATAGCGTTACATTGATTGTGATTTTTTGGTATCGTCCAAGATTGATATTTGTCTCTCATTATCATGGCCCGTGACTTCATTACGATTTGGTTTTGAATTTGGGTTTCGATGTGGAGCGATTGTTTTGATACCCAAATGCCGCATGGTGATCACTTTTCAAACCGGCCATTACCTGCTTCAGCTCTTGGGCAGGTAGCAATTCTCTACCCATTGTCGGACCGGTGAGATTCCTTTCCCAGCTCGATCGTCCGATATGAAGTTTTGGCCTATCACGCTTGTGTGCATTGATGACAGCGTCTAGGATCCTACCATTACCACATTGGCGCATCAAGCAGTCGCCCCCTGCGCCGTCAGCATCTCCCTCGATTCGACCTCGATCCTGGCCTTCTCGCCGTTCAGGAGCTGTTCCTTTCCAGCGTCCGCATCACGCGGCGGGGACCTCTTCGCCTTGGCGTCCGACTTCCCGTCCGTCTTCGCGTCCGTCTTTGCCTCCGCCTCTGTGGCCTCATCTCTCCTAATCTCCGCCAGGAGGTCGGGATACCATCTCTCCCCCACATCCGGATGACTCTTCACGCGATTCGCCAGCGCCGCCTCCCCCAAATGCTTATACTTCCCCTTGGCAAACGTGAACTCCACCCCATCATCGACAACCCCGCCCGCGCGCCGAGCAGCCATGCGCTCATCGCGCATATTCAGGATCCGCGCGGGCACATCCACGGTCTCGAACGTGGCGTCATAGCTCACCCCCTGGAAAAACGGCACGCTGAACCGCGGCCCCAAGCCCGCTGCGGGGGACAACACGCGGTGCGCCGTGCTCTTGCATACACCCCTCGTAAGCGCCTCGAGCCCCTGCCCAATCGCGACGACGAAGGTGCCGTCTTTGGGGGGACAATCGATCCACTCCCCCTTGAGATTCTGCGCTTGCAGACCGGTGTGGGGGGGCACTTGCAGGAGGTAAGACGTCAATTTTGAATCCTTGTGGGGCCCGACCCCCTGGGTTTCGCCCTCGGACAAGGAGGAGACGTCCGGGTATTTGACGATCTTCAACTTGTGCTGCTGGTCGGGGTCGAAGAAGCGGTCGAAGGCCGTGGGGGGGAGGGAGAGCGATTCGGCGATCAGGGAGGTGAAGGAGCGGGAGAGGGCGGACATGGCGGAGATGTAGGCTTCGTAGGTAGGGCGGAAGGAGGGGAGGGAGGTGGGGTCGGGCCATTGGTTCGGGGCGAGGAGGTTGTGGTAAGGCGGGTCTTTGGCGGGGTCGGGTAAAGGGTGTGGGGTGGAGAGGTCGATCTGCTCGCGCCAGTCGGTGCGGTGCGCGGTGGTTTCGCCGCCGAGGAGGTTGTAGCCCAGGAAGCTGGGTTGTTTCTTCATTTGGATCTCGAGCTTCTTGTCCTCGGGCAGGGCGAAGAAGGCTTTTCCTTGGTCGATGACGTCGTGGATGAGCGAGGCATCGATGCCGGTGTTTTTGATGTAGAGGAAGCCCACGTCGAGGAGGGCGTCGCGGAGGTCGTCCAGGAATGCGGGCTTGGTCGCGGGATCTTGGGCTAATGAGATGTCGAGGACGGGAAGGGCATCGAAGGACATCTTGGCGCGATCGCAATGGATCAAGATGAACGTTTAAGATGAACGTTTCATGAAAAGAGATGAAAAACGACATGAACCATTGGTTCAGAGGAGATACAAATGACGTCATTTCCCTTTCTTCGACCTCGGCAAAAGTGACCGTGTCTAGCCGGATGCTCTTCCTTTCATCTATATTCGACGACGTTTAACATGTCAGACATGATGCATTGTCTTTCCCATTCCGACTATAACAGACGAAAACTCGTACTTACAACCTAGACACAACCCTACAATCCCCGAAAGGTGCTGTGATACGGCCATTGCAGCATGGCATCCTTTGCCAAATCATTCCGGCCAATTGCCCAAGCGGCCTCACGTCCATCCACAAAATGTCTACGCTCTGTCCCCAGATCAAGATCATCGTGAGCATCTCTTCTCTTCTTCAAAACCTCTCTACCAATGTCCCACCTTATATGCCTTTGAAAAACCGTTCTCACCATCCACCAGCGTCCGGCCTCTCCACACGACCCCCTCCATGTCCGCAACCACCCATTCCACCGCCCACCCTTCCCCTGAATCGCCCCCGGACCCCCTCGACCTCTCCACCGTCCCCCCCACCCCCATCACCCACCTGTCGGAAACCGAATCCCTCATGGCCGAGACCGTCCGCAAATACGCCACCACGACGATCCTCCCCCTCGCGCGCGCCATGGACGAAGCCGAATCCATGGACCCAGCCGTGGTCGAATCCCTCTTCGAGCAAGGGCTGATGGGCATCGAGATCCCCGAGGACTTCGGCGGGTCCGGCATGAACTTCACCGCGGGCATCGTGGGCATCGAGGAGCTGGCCCGGGTGGACCCGAGCGTGAGCGTGCTCGTGGACGTGCACAACACCCTCGTCAACACGGCCATCATGAAGTACGGCACTCGGGAGAGCAAGCGGAAATGGCTGCCCCGCTTGGCGACGGCGAGTGTGGGCTCCTTCTGCCTGAGCGAGCCGGCGAGCGGGAGCGATGCGTTTGCGCTGAAGACGCGCGCCCACAAGGTCGCGGATGGGTACCGCATCAATGGGAGTAAGATGTGGATCACCAACAGCATGGAGGCCGATCTGTTCATCGTGTTTGCGAATCTGGACCCCAGCAAAGGGTATAAGGGGATCTCGGCCTTTGTGGTGGATAAGTCGGCCAAGGGGTTTAGTATCGCGAAGAAGGAGAAGAAGCTGGGCATCCGGGCGAGTAGTACGTGCGTCGTCAATTTCGATGATGTGGATATACCGAGCGATCAGCTGTTGGGGGAGGAGGGGCAGGGGTATAAGTATGCGATTGGAATCTTGAATGAAGGAAGGATCGGTATCGCTGCGCAGATGACGGGGTTGGCGTTGGGGGCATGGGAGAATGCTGCCAAGTGAGTTACCAATCCTTCCCCTTGATCTCACACTTGAGACGTCTGGGAGAGCATATCGGGTGGTCGACTGACGAGAATGCCAAAGCTACGTCTGGAACGACCGCAAACAATTCGACGAATACGTCGGCTCCTTCCAAGGCATGCAGCACCAGCTCGCCCAAGCCCACGTGGAAATCTGCGCCGCCCGCGCCCTCGTCTACAACGCCGCCCGCAAGAAAGAAGCCGGCCTGGACTTTGTCAAGGACGCCGCCATGGCGAAGCTGTACGCTTCGCAGGTCGCGGGGAGAGTCTCGGGCCAGGCGGTGGAGTGGATGGGAGGGATGGGCTTTGTGAGGGAAGGCTTGGCCGAGAAGTACTTCCGCGATAGCAAGATCGGGGCCATCTACGAAGGAACGAGCAATATCCAGCTGAATACCATCGGGAAGCTGTTGCAGAAGGAGTATACGACGTCATGAGTTTTGGTGTCGGGGTAGACAGGCTTGGGTGTGTTGCGGTGAGTATAGAGCAGACTGGCGGTCTGCACATAGTTGGAGGCTCTATCCTTCCCCCGGACGCCCCTTGTTCCAATGTGTTTATCATAACCTCACTTCTCCTCCCTCCCCCCCATAACCATCTCGACAATCGTCTCCGCAGCCTTCCTCCTCCCCCCAGCCCTCTCACACACCTCCCCCAACTCCCTCGCCTTCCTCCTGATCCGCTCCTGCTCCTCCCCCTTCCCTACCACTCCCAACACCGCCCCCGCAACTTCCTCCGCCCCCACATGCGGCGCCACCTCCTTATTCCCCCACACGCCCACACCAAGAAACTCCACATGCCGCGCGAAATCATAGGTATCGTACCACACGGGCAAACACACCTGCGGCACCCCCGCCGCAGCCGTCTCGAAGAAACTGTTGGCGCCCCCATGATGCAGCATCGCGACCACATGGCCCGACGCCAGGATAGCCGCCGGGTCCACGTTCAGCCATTCCACGATTCTCACCTGTTCCGATCGGAGCTGTGGACCGAGTATGGCGTCCAAGCGGTCGGCGTGCGTGGTGCCGGCGCCGCGGAATTTCCACAGCACTTGTAAGCCTGGGTGAGCTGACAGGACCAGCCGGATCGCGGTGGCGAGTTCGACCGCGTCGTCGCCCGCGGAGGATTGGGCGTGCGAGCCTAGGTTGATCAGGATCGTTCCCTTTCCTTCCCGCAACCAGCGCGCCAATTCCGGGTCTTCGTCCGCTAAGTTGTTGTTGTGCGGGATGGTGATGGGACCGCACGCAACTACGTTGTCAGGGATGTGCATCGGGTAGGAGAGGGCGGGGATGCAGGGGGATAGATTCGTTTCGCTGGCCCAGTAAGGGTCGTGGGCCGGGAGGAGGCCGGTGTAGCCTGAGCGGGACCGGTGGCGAGCGAAGCGGAGGACTCGTAGGGAGAAGATGAAGTGGAAAATTAGGGCGAGGCGGAGAAGGATGTTGAGGGCGATTAGGTGGGGGGGGAGGGGAAAGGGGAAGCCTGAGGAGATACTGGGTTTCCATCAGCTTTCGTGGATTGGAGGAGTGTTGTATTTGAGGTGGGGGCAGGATGGCTTGTGAACGAAAGAGTATCTTGGAAGGGAGAAGGGGGTGAAAGGAAAACAATGAACTCACACGGGAAACTTCCACCAAACCGCCTTGGCTGGTTGCAGCTCCGCGAGCATATTGCAGAAGTTCAAGGGGTTGAGGATGGCGTACGGCTTCTTCCTCCCTCTTGGCTCCACATCTTTGCCATCACGATACACCCGTCGACAGGCGTCCATGCCCGGGCTGAAGAGGGAATCCACCACCACGGCATCCGGCCCGATCTCCCCGATCAGATCCTCACACCTGCGGGCGATGGCGATGTATTCCTCGGGTTCCCACGCGAGCAGGATAATCACGGTTTTGGCATACGAACTCAGCGCGCCCCAGAAACCGGGCGGGTGCGACAGGTTCGAGACGGCGCCGGCCTTGTTGAACTGCAGCACTTTGGCCAAGGATGGTTGGTCGATCAGGTGGAAGTGGATCTGCTTGCCCTGTTGGCCGATACTACCGGCTGCTGCTTTGCCATGTTGCGAATTGAAAAGCTTGTTCAGGGCGGGGATACGGGGACCGAGCTCTTCGAAGGAGGCGAGGTGGACTTCGATGTCCGGGTGAGAGAGGAGCTCGTAGGCGATGGAGACTTGGGTCTGCGCTTGGCCGTATTCCGAATTGGTGAGGAACAGCACGCGTTTGGATGGTTTTGTCGGGGTAGTCATTTTGATTGTAAGAAAGAGATGCAATGCGAAGAAAGCCCAGTAGGAGATTGAAACTGTGCACGGGGGAGCCAGTCATGGAAACCCTTTAATGAGCCAGATCCCAAACAGTAGATGAGCCAAGAAGCAGTCAGACATGTCATCCTCCCACGCTGGCGAATAGCAAACCGTGTTGGCGAGCTCCACACGAGACCGAGACGCTGGCATTATGCAGGTTAGGGGGGGGGATCCTGCAAGCTTACTAATGACAATCATGGCACCCATTGCTTCATGGATACTGTGGGTTGCGGCTGACACGATGCTGGTGATCCATTATTATTGTGGAGAGACTAGAGATCAAAGTGCTGACGCGACGTTACAACCCCTCTGCCTCTGAATTCTCACGAGTCTGGAGAAGAGGGTGCTCGTTCTCGGAATTGTATTGTCTTTGATTTTCTGCATGATACGGCTTCTAAGGATGCAACAGAGCGTGAAATGTGGGGTGCAATGCTCGTGCCTTGTAGAGATGGAGGAAAATGAAGCGTGCTGGGAAACAGATGATGCACAAGTCGTCGAGGTCGAGAAACTTCAACTCCCTTGCCAAGCTTCCTTCCCACGGATCTGGTGCCGGGTCAAGCTGACCAGGTCGCCAGCACCACCAGTAATGACCTCCTCTGTTTCGGTGATAAAAAAGTTGTTCAGTCAATTCATAAGGCATGTTCTCGAACTTGCATGATATTCCATTCCCCGTCTTGAACCCTGGGTCTTGCAAATCGCATATCCATCTCTCACCACTCGAACTCGCCATTTGCTTTGCTAAAGACGTATCTGGCTTGGTCAGCAGATTGATTCTTGGGGTCAAATGGACATCATCTGAGACATACTCTTTGCCGCCAGAATTCAACACTCCATCCCGAAGAGTGCACTTCCACTTCGTCTTGACCCGCTGTACCTTGTCATACGTGCACAAAATGACCTGGGTAGGCTTGCCATCATCGTTTTCCTCTTCGATTTCATTATCGTCTGGATCGTCCAGATCAGAGTTGATGGCGTCTTCGTCCTCGTCACCAAAAAGTTCGTCCTTGATCTTGGCTTTGCTGTCCTCCTCGTCGTCATCAATCCCATCCAGTTGCGGAAGCCTGGGCATTTTAGATGCTTCAGCCCGAGATTCGGCAGTCGGCTCAAGCTTGCGCTTGGGAGCCTTCGGTTGCTCAGATACGGGCATCATGAGACCACCACCCTCTCTAGCCCGGCTCATCTGATCGGCTTGCTCCCGGATAGTCAAGTCAGCTCGCTGACGAGCCTCGGTGGCTTCTAGACGCCGTTGGTTAACATAGCCGTCCCAATCGTCAGCCCCGTCGGTTTGGCCATTACCAGCTACTGGATACTGCTGACCCTGTTGCTGCTGCTGTTGTTGCTGCTGCTGCTGCTGCTGCTGCTGCTGCTGTTGTCGTTGCTGCTGCATTTGATGATATGCTAGAGCTTGTTGTCGGCGCTGATATTCAGCCTGTTGCTCTCTCTGCTGCTCTGGCGTGATGAGCGGACGAGACGCATTGCCTGCAGATGGACTGTTGGGAAGCATCTGAGACTGAAGCTTGCTGATTTGTGGAGTCGCATTCGAGCCATACTTCTCTTGCATAAGAGCTATTGCCCGATCTTTAGCATCATTGTTACCGTAGTTGGGAGGAAGGCTTGGAATCGGCTGCTCCAAGCCAGGTTCTGTCTTGATCCGAGGACCATTAGGGTTTGATGGATATGGCGTCGAGCCTGCTGCTGCGCCGCTCGATGATGGGACAGAAGCAGGCGGTGGCCGAGGCACGTTCGAGGGTACTGTGGGATTCTGCATGGGCTGTGGCGCTGGTGTCGGTTCCCATGGGAACGAGCCAACTTTGAGGGCTGAGAGCTTTGTTTGCCATGTCTAGACAATCAAGAAAAGTCAAAAATGGCCTTACATATGGACTTGGTGTAAAGCTTGAAGCATGTTGGACAAAAAGGGTGGAAAATCAGGGGCAGAACTCGGCTAAACCTGCACGAGACAAGGAAGATTAGGAAGGGCTAATTTAGGCGACGAAAACATTGGTGTGGTGCAGCAAAGTGGGGGCGTCTTTAAAATGAGTCAAATGCCGAGAAGTTCCCCCCAAAAACGTCCAAATTCCCACTTTCCGAATCTGCCTTCAGGTGATCCCCAAACCCATGACCCCTGCCACCACCATGACACGCAAAAGACAAGATTGAAGTCGCGGCAAACATTGTTCAAATAATTTGCATGACAAGAAGAGAAAGCTTGTGTTTTTGATGAAGGAAAGATATTGGGGGGAAACAACAAGATGAGAATGAATGCGGTGCAAGAGCCGGGCCACTTACACTCTTCAAGTCCTCCAGCGTCTGCTGGCTGACACCGTCCTCCTCGAACGTGTTGTGGCAATTTTCAATCACATCATCCATGATGCGAAGGTAAATGCTGCCCTGTGATGAGCATTCTCATTCAGCAATTGTGATAATGGATGAAGAGGGAGCATCGTCATCAAGAGGGACATTCTGCATGGGCAGACTGACCAGCAGCTGGTTCGACATGTTGCCTGTCTAAGCCGCCTGTCGACTGCTCGCCTGCTCGAGTCTTTTGCGCTCTGCAGATTTACGATCGAAGAGTGAAGGTCGGGGCACAGCCTGGTGAAGAGGTTGATCTTGGATCTATGGAGGGTTCCGTGAAGCGGTGTGACATTCAAGACAGCCTCCGCGTACGGTGTCAAGGTGCTTTATACCGTCTCAGATACCCTCAGAGTTGCTCTCACTACATGCTTGTGCCTTTTGCTGTAGCATGCGCATGAAGACGAAGTGGAGCAATATATTTGGGCGTGGCCCTTTTCTTTGGTGGGGAAGGTTGTAGATGACAAGGTGCTATTTATCCTCAAAGGATTTGAGGGTTCTTGTCGCTTAGTAAGCCATCAGCCCTACCACTCCCCTTTGTTTCATGTATTTCTACTCCCACATTCACATTCACTCTACCTATCAATTATCTTGGTTTCATGAAGGATCAAAAGAGTGTATTGGCATTACATCTAGTCTTCGCCAGTGTACATATGAATCAAGGGAATTGGCTTCGCCTGTGCGAAACGGAATAATTGCCTGCCAGCCCTCCCAAGATGCAGTCGCTAAAGTAGCACAATCGTCACGCCATCGAAGTACTTGCTTGTTGCTTACCGAATTGTCATCTGCTTCTTGATGTCGCCGCCTTTGCCAGTGACGCCACTTTCTCTGATCGAAGCTGAAGCGGCTCCAGGCTTCTTCTCGAAAATCTTCCAGAACTTGAGACTCTCGTCAGCAGCTGCTGTGGCAAGCATCTGACCGTCGGGGCTGAGGCAGCTGTGGAGCACCCTCGTCTCGTGTGCTGGGATCTCAATGTTGCGCACCAGTGTGGGGTAGCTCCAGATGCTGAGCGAATTATCAGGGAAGCCGCTGGAGCTGACGATCTCACGGTAGTGATTGCTCCACCGTAGGCTAGTCACTTGGGAACCGGTGTCTATGCTGTTGGTTCGAGCCCCAGTCGTCGTATTCCAGAAATGGATATGGCGGTCGTATGAGCCTCCACCAGTGGCAAGGAGGTTTGGCTGCCAGGGGCACCAGCTGAGCGCCTTGACAGCAGCACGGTGGTTGGTCTTCTGGTGCTTGGGAGCTGCCAACGAACGAGCATCCCAAATGGACACCAGGTTATCGTTGCCGCCAGTCGCCAATTGAGAGCCGTCCGCTCGCCATTCAAGACCGCAGACCTCCGATGAGTGAGACACCAGCTCAGCGACCTTGTGCTCTGCAACGCGGACATCGTGGTTGTAGACCAGTCCACTTCGAGCTCCCGTAGACAAGAGATGCTTGTTCCACCCCATGACGCCTACGCGCGTATCATGGCCGTACATGCTCCTTAGCTTGGTGCCTTCTTCGACGTCCCAGATCTGGACCTCACCAGTACCAAGACCGACGCCGACGTAGGCACCATCTCCGCTCCACTTGACACTGCTGATGTAAGTATCTGCAGAAGTCTCCAGCAAGCTGCTGACAGTCCCGCTATCCGCCGACCAGACGTAAAGATTGCGTTCCAAGCCAATGGCAACCTGATTGCCAGAGCTCCAATCGAGAAGGTTGAGATAGTAGTCGTCGACTAGGCCAGGCGCGTCAAGCACACGTTCAGGTGCTGTGAGAACCCGCCGGCGAAACTGTGCAGATGTAGCTGCTGATTTCAAAGGTCGATTGTATTGTGAGCGAAGATCGATCGGCTTCGATGACTCGGGAGCTGCTGGCTTGAATGCAAGGATACGAGTGTTGAGGGACACCCCACATGCCGAGGCAAGCGAAGATTGGTAGGCAAGGGCATCCGGTGGAGGCTTCGTATACGAACTCGTCTCCTCACCATCGTCCAAGTTGAGAGCTTCGAGAGCTGAGGTGGCGTCCTCGTCGTTCTGGTGGCTGCCGACAGTGTAGGCGGCATTGGCCAACACAGCAGAACCCTCACCACCGCTCGTCTTGGGCCGTTGGTTCTCAAGATCAGCTTTGCCAAAACCGGCTACCTTGAGAGCTTCACTTGCTCCCCTACTCGGAATGAAGCGATCTCCGGCTTCAAGGCGGATGGTGGTTTTGCCTGACTTGGTTCTTAGAGGCCCCTTCTTCCGGCT
The DNA here is from genome assembly GCA_003073195.1 of Ramalina intermedia. Taxonomy (NCBI): domain Eukaryota; kingdom Fungi; phylum Ascomycota; class Lecanoromycetes; order Lecanorales; family Ramalinaceae; genus Ramalina; species Ramalina intermedia. The sequence continues at coordinate 263,206 of PEKF01000017.1, read as the reverse complement.
TGCACTTTTGGACGGTGTCTGCCTCGTCGATGGGCCTGTCCCAGTCAAGGTCCAGTCTGAGACCCCAACTTCCAGGTGCTTCGGTGTTTTCCGATCCTGGGCAATATTTGACTTTGGCGAGTCCCGTTGTACGGTCCTGGAGGTTGACCTTGAAACCTGCGATGACAAGCGACCGAGAGCTGACTGAGATGCTAGGCGTTGGGGCTCGCATATTTGACGGGGAGGTGTAAAGGGTGATTGGTCCAACGGGACATTGCTGGCTACGCTTGTTTTACGATCGTGTGGTGAGGGAGAAAGTGGCATCCGTCCACCGGCAGTCCTGGAGGAGAAAAGGCCATGGTGGCTTTTGAGAGGAGTTGATATCGAGGCTGTCGCCATTGTGTATCAACTTGAGGATCGACTGGGCAATTGAATGCGTCGATGTCTGATCGCTGCAATGAAGACTAGCGGTCTTCAGGTTAGTGATAATCGATGACTCAACGACCAAGTTGTCAAGTGTCGTTGTCTATTTGTTCCGGCTGCTTGGATTTCCAAGAGTCTCAAGTTAATGGATCCTGGTAAATAGTGTTAGTAATTGCTGCTGTTGTGTATTGATGGCCGGAAGGCAAATAATCGATTTCCTCGGCAGAGAAACTTTTCGCAATCGGTGGGTCGATCTGATTCAACTTCTTGAGAAGGAGGAATGATCTAATGGATTGGAAGAGCTTGCTCGTGCGCTGGATGAGATGCTTGAGAAGGATGTAGAGGTAGAAAGATGTGGGAGATGCGGGATGAAGTGTGATGGTGAGAAACGGAGGAGTTCCTGAAAAGGATCTGAGTAAATAATCGTTGCTAGCGTCGTTGCTACGGAGAGGCTTGGCATGACGTCCGACCGTTGTGCAAGAACCCCCTGGCTAAGCCGTATTCAGCTTAGACCCCTAGATTGGCAAGTGCCAGCCTCCCGAAAGGCTACTGCCTCATTCACTGTTCTGTTCCCGTAGAGTATTCACACTGACAAGCTTATATACTTCATGACCGCTTGAAAGCATTCCCTGACCATAGGATCCTTGCGAGAAATGATATAACGACATTCCATGCGCAAACCTGGCTATTCGAACAAGCCTCATGCACAACCTTGAAAGACTCAAGTGAGCGATGATATGAATAGTCAAGCAGCGCCCACGACCTTTGGTCAATTAAATACCACGGTCCATACTGGACCTTGGACCGGCACTGTGCAAAGTGCAAGACCCCGGGCCTCAATGGCATCCAATAATACTTATACCATGCCCGCCAGCCCATCCAAAAGGCTGAGGCCGGGTATGAGTAGTTACAAGCCATCAATCGCAAAGACCTGCGGCCAACGTCCGGCATGCCTGGTGAATGCTTCGGTGACGTACTGCGGCAATGACACCATCTTCGCTTTCGGAGGCTTTGATCAGTATACTGATGAGGTCTACAACCACGTGTTGAAGCTCGATCTCAGGAGCCTTCAATGGAGCTTGGTAGACAATTACGGGGATATACCGGGGGTCAGAATGGGGCATACGGCATGTTTTTGGCATGACTCCAAGCTGCTCGTCTATGGGGGAGAGAACGAGCATCGGGAGCTGCTCTCTGATGTCATCATCTACGACCTGAAAACCTCCCACTGGACGCAACCCGAGATTCGTGGGCCGATACCCAAAGGAAGAGCACGTCATGCTACTGCCGTCTACGATGATAAATTGTACGTGGTTGGTGGTGTGACAGGCACAGACACTTATACCTGCGATGAGATATTATACCTCGATCTCAAGACATGGACCTGGTCTCGGTCTTGGAGTTTCGTTGCGCGATACGACCACTCAGCCTGGGTGTGGGGAGGGAGGATCTGGGTTTTCGGCGGCCTCGGCCCTGACATGGAGCGCACAGGAGACTTGTGGTGGCTAGATTTGAAGAGCAGCCCTGCTTTCAAATCGGCCCCTTCGACAGGCTCGGCTGATCTACCTCAGACGGAACGAGGTGGCCATCATGGCCGCTTGAATGCACACTTGACGCATCGAGAAGCGGCGACGGGGTCCACGGGTTACGCGGCCAATTCCAGCAGTGTGCAAGTGCGAGGATCCCTGGTTGGTCCCAAATCCATGGCCCCTGGCTCGATGGCGACAGTCAGATTTATGTCAGGACCTGACATTCCCGCGCCAGCTGCAGGCACACACTTCCACGCTTACTCCTCTGGAGCTTTATTGGACTTCACAACCCCGGCAGGCATGCTTCGCCCATGGGAATGCAACCTAACAGCACTGGACTTGAAGAGCTTGCAGTGGCAGAAGCTTGCCTCGGGTTCCGAAGTTTTCGATCCATCTTATCGCTGGCACTACTGCGCTGTTAACGAAGATGGCACCAAGGCTTGGCTCTTAGGGTGCGCAGTGGAGGCAAACGAAGAAGGCATTGGAGGCATTGGTGAATACCTCAGTGACGTTTTACCCCTCGACCTGCGCCGATTCGGCCTCCTTGGAAACGAAGCCGCCGCGCGCTCCGGCTCCGACCAGGTTGACATGCCAGCCTCGGACACTCACGCGACGTCCAATTTGACCAGCTTGGGGGTGGACCTATCGGCAATGTTCGATCAGAAGAAGGACGGCGGATGGGACTTCGTGGTGACGGCTTCAAGAGATGAGGCGGACGATGGCACGTCAGCCGCGTCATCTCCCACGGTGGAAAGAGCTCCGACGATGCCGTTCATGGACGAAAATGCCGGCACATCGCCACCAATCCACGTTCACCGTCTGATCCTCCAAGCTCGCTGGCCTCACTTCAAGCGACTCTACAACTCGGAGATGGCCGAGTTCCAAACGAAGAAGTTGCATGTTCCGGAGCCTTACTCGGTGGTGCGGGCATTCTTATACTATCTGTATACGGACAGCATTGGACAGCACGCCGAATACTGCAAAGATCTGGATGATGTGGCGGGCTTGCTCGTCATGGCTCAGATGTACGACATGCAACGGCTGCGTCTCCTCTGCCTGAACCGCCTCAGTCGCGAATTAGATGTGGAGCACGCCGCCGTGATCTGGGAACGGGCGGGCTCGGCACAGGACGAATGGCTCCAGAAACGGGCGGCAAATTATTGTCTGACGTACTGGGGCCGAGTGGTTCGAACGGAAGGGTTCCGTCAACTGAGCCGACGAAGCATGATGGAGCTGTGCGAGGCGATCGATTTAGAGGGTAGAGTGGTCGGGGGCGAAGAACTGGAGATGATTGGCGGTTTAGGTGGGAGCAAGCTCTCCATGGGCGGGATCAGCCATGAGGGAGCCAGACGAAGGACGATCTCACAGAGTGGGACGACGGGCGATGATGAGAATGAAGGGCAGGAAGATGAGGGCATGGAATTGAGCTAGCTTCGATGTCCGTCAACAGCGAGGCGTTCTTCTTGGGACACGGCATTGTAAAGGTACGCAATGTGGTGAAAGGTCGCATGGCCACTGGCGTCTTCAGATGATCTCATCATAGCATCACGATATATTTATCACTGCATTCTAGGGAAGTTCAGAAGCAATTGACGTTTTCAGGATTCGCTCGGGGAGTTTCGACCATGATACTTTATATGTAGAGCCTAAAATAGAATGACGATCCTGAGATAGGCCTGATGAGGCCTGAGTTGAGTCTGAGCCACACCAGACATCGATATCACAGCCCTACAACAAACCAGCTTTGGACACTTGTTGCTATGGTGCCTGCAAGGATGGAGATGAATCACCTGGATTCCTTTTTTCCAATAGACGTAGGTGTCCATTTCTGCAGATTCTTAAGTAACTCACTTGTACCTTGTACTCGTACGCTGTATCGTCGCAATTTGATGCAGGAGTGAGGAGGTTCTTTTTCGGCCTTGTCCAGAATTGCCCCTCTTGGCCCAGTGGAACACGAGGCCAAGGAGCTAATCCTCATTGAGCTAGAATCGAAACCTGAGGGTGAATCTGACAAGCGGAAAGGGACTGAAGGAGAAGAATGTGAGGCTCAGATCTTTTTGCCTTTTGGCTTTGCCTCAACCTCCAAAACCACCCGTCACACCTCCGAATCATCATCTTTCTCCCCAAATCTGAAATCCTTTTTGTGATCCCAACGCTCGTTCCCTCATCGCTCGCTCGCCATTTCCACCTTCGCGCCTTTCCAGCCAACACACTCGACTTCCATTGTCCTACCTCGCGCCCCTCGGGCCCAACATCATTCGTGCGAGATCTACTTGAAACTCCGCGAGCGATCAATCAGCCGACACCGCCACAAGCCGCAACCTTCACTTTATAATCTAGACCACACTTCCTCAGCCTCTTCCCCAACAACCTCCACCACCACCACCAATCCACCCCTGGCTCCCAAGTGGATATCACGCGAGCATAACGGAGCCGACTCCAACTGGAGTGAATTAGCATCCACTACCTCTAGGACTCCCCTGAACGCTGAAGAAACCGCCAACATTGGTTCACGCGGTCACGAGGCCCGGGCTTCGCTGCTGGGAGGTCAACCGATTAACAGAGGATACGCCTACCCCGCTGGCGGTGGTCAGGCTCGTGTGGCCACTTCCAAAATGTATAAGCCAAGTTCAACCTGGACCTGGGCCTTTGTGGGAGTGACAGGTGTTCAAGCTGCCATCATCTTAGCCTTTCAATCGTAAGATCCTGCTTCCTGATCGCCCTAACCTGCCACCGCTCACCCATGATTGACCAGATATGTCTTCGCTCTATTCCAAGAAGGCCTCCACAGGCATGAAACTACAGATGCCAAAAAGGATTACGAACAGACCATTCCCACCTTTCTCACCCTTTACATATTTGGTCTCATCTACGAGCTTGTCCTTGTATGGGATGCTCTTCGCCTCAAGAACACCATCCAAGTCATCGGTCTTTGCATCTATAATCTTGGTCTCGTCATCTACGCCGCTGTGCAGTTGTCGGAAATTCGCAGGGCCATCCGTTACTTCAATGGACAACCTAGCCTCGATCGGCATTTTTCGTTTGCCATGGATCCCTCTGTTTGGTCGTCCACCAAACCCTTTTTGGTCGCAATCCCCATCATCATCGCCATCGGTACTTTGGCAATGGGCTTTATTGCCCGCAAGCTGTACGATGAATTTGCTTGGACCATATACAAGCATATCAGCGCGGATCTGCGCATGAAGAGGCGCTATTTGACTTACCAGGTTTGTCGGTTCTATCATAGGTCAAGAAGCGGACGACTGATGTGAATGTTCAGATCTACATTGCGTTCCTGAAGTTCGATTTCTTCTTCTTTCTCGGTTTCACCATCCAATTGATCGTCATTGTTCAAGCTGCAAACCAGAAGGACTATGAGTTCTATCTCACCATCGCCGCCATTCCCGTCACCATTGGCATCTTGCTTCTGGCTGGGATAGTCACTCGCAAAGAAAGCAAGGTGGGCACCGGGGCCATCATTGTAAGTTCTTCCATTGGCCGCCCACAATACAAGAATCTCCTTGTCTCGATGCCAGCAAGAGGCTAACTGTGTACTGATAGTTCCTGTATTTTGCTGGCCTGGCCTACTTCATCTTCAAGTGCGTCAGGATGTACGGGCACGGGACAAAGGCAGACGAATATACACCGGCCAAACAATCCCTCACGACGTTTGCCGTCCTGACAATAGCATGTCTCGTGGCTACCATCGTGAATGCTTTTGCCTGCCTTTTGAATTACGACCATGGTCTGAGACCCTACATCGCCCATCGCAAAGTTGAGAGTGAGGACGAGAAACCAATGGGCAATGGCTCGCAGATGGAGATGCCCCATCTAAACTATGCGAGCGGACCGGCAACAACGAGGATGGAGATTGATTGAATTCTTGTGGCATGGCCTTGAAATAAGGGGATGCCTGAGTCCAAGATGAGTCGCATCTGGCGAGATCCCGTCCAAAGTAGAACATGTTGCCAGTGGCAATCTTTCGCTCTGGGTGCCCAGAAGACCTCGAATCCATGCTTTGAAGTGGCGGAGGTTGGATGAAGGTCTGTCCACACGGTGGCCGAGTACGGACGACAGCAGAGGCAAAAGACGGCTCTTGAGGAGGACCACAGTCTTGGTTATACGAGCCCACCGCTACGACACTCTAGCTCCTAGAGCACTGCTGCCACGACTCACCTGCACGCTTTGAAAGTACCGATCCACCCAACCGTATTAGATCTGTGGTGTCAGAATATTCAAAGCGGGATGAGACGCAGAAGAACATCAATCATCACGAACATACTAACTTACGGCCTTAAGCTTGTCAACATACCCATCAAGAAGGTGTTTTTGGTCCTCTCATTTCCAGGACTTTTGTATCCTTGTATATAGAAAGCGGGACAGGCAAAATCTTAAGAGCTTGCCTCGGTGGATCTCTTTGAAAGAATGACTTACGAAATGCTTCCATCACAGTCTCCCCGCCGCTGGGCAGTGTGAAGCCAGTCCCCCGTTTTGTTGGGCATCATGTGAACGCTCCTCCTTCTCCTTCCACCCTCCTCACCATCCATCCTCTTTTCCCATCCCTTCCTCAATCCATCAACCCCCCCCCCCCGCCCCCCTCTCCACAATCAGCTAGGTTTCCACACGCACCCTCATCACGTGGAACCAATCACCCCCTTCCTCATATCGTCAATTGGCACCTCTCTTCCCCAATTTCAAGAGAAACCACAACCTCCCAATCCTCTCGTCCCAAACACCATCTCCCCATCCCACACAACCCCCCCCCCCCCCCCCCCCCCCCCCCCCCCCCCCCCCCCCCCCCCCCCCCCCCCCCCCCCCCCCCCCCCCCCCCCCCCCCCCCCCCCCCCCACACCCCCCCCCCCCCCCCCCCCCCCCCCCCCCCCCCCCCCAAGTCAACGGACGTTGTGTCATCCTTATGACAAATCCGAATACTTTTACGTCGTGTTTATCCGATAGCGAAGGTATGTACTTCAACGAGTCGAGGCAGTGAACGCCATTCTTGTGCGTTTCCCCCTCCCTATCGTTCCCAATCTCAAGGCCGCACCAAGCCAGATAGCTGAACTTGCTCCCTCATCACCCCACACTCTTTCCCGACTGCTTGGATTTGTTCAATAGGCGCAAGGGAGGGAGGGAGATACGGCTGGCTGGCGCGGGCGTGCGGACACGGTAACGCCCATGGGATGGGATGGGATGGGATGGGGGATGGGATGGGGGATGGGATGGTGATGTTAGAATGAGGGGGCGAGATGGTATGATACCTTTTCTTTTTTATTTTTTGGGATGGGATGGGATGGCTAGGGAAGATGGGGTGGGGATGGGCTTGTTGGGCGTTTCTTCAGTGGGATTGTGGGCGAGGAGGAGGAGTTGAGGGAATTCGTGTTCTCGACCCAGGGAAGGGGGGAAAGCGAGAGTGGATCGAGGGGTTGCTGATGGAGATGGCGGTAGGATGGGGAGGAGACGGGGGGGAGGGATTTTAGAGGGAAAGAGGGAAGGGATCCAGGGGGCAGGGGGGTGGGGGAGTTGGAGGTATGGGGATGGGGGATGGGGATGGGCGAAGGGGATTCAGGAAGTTGGATGGGGGGTGGGGCGTGTTTGGTATGATGAAGGAGAATCAGAAGGAAGGGAAGGAGGGAGTGTAACAATATTCTTGGGATTTGGGGTTATGAGGCTGATGAAATCTCCGTCTTCTAGTTGATTTGACTATGATACAAATTGTATACATGCTGATGAATCCACTGGCCTCGGATAGCTGGAGATGCCTTAATTACAAAATGCCCTTGATAACATGATACAATTACTGAACTCCTCCCTTTATGATATCTTCATGAGTCATTGCCGTTCCCTGTCCTCTCGCATCCTCTCCAATCCAATCCAATCCACTCAAGGATCCAAGTTCATCACCTCCTTCCCCTCTCCCCCGCCCACCAACCCAGGGAAAAGCTTCGCCCCACCCACATCATCGCCTCTCTCCTCTTTCACCCAGCCGTCAATGTACGTCTGCCCAACATCCTCCTTCTCATCCCCCTTCCCAAACAACCCCTCAACGCGATCATTGCCCCAGAACCACAATTTCTTGCTCCTGGACCGCCCACTCTCCCGCTCCTTGACGATCCATTCGTGGTGGTTGCGCGCGTACTCCCTCGCGCGCTGGATACCCTCAACACCCAGATCCACTGGCGGGATGGTGAGCGGGGCCGAGGGTTGAAGTAGCGATAGCATGTCCGACGCGTCGTCCCCTGCAATCGTCTCCGTCTGCATAGTCTGAGGCTTGGGGATGATACCATAGCGCACCACGGCTTCGTCTTCGTAGAAGCGACCGAGCACGTAGGAAAGCGGGATCGAGTGGATCTTGTGGGGGGAGTCCAGAGGGACCCAATGGGCATCCGAGGCTTGCAGCACCGGTGGGATGTGGGTGTTGTTCACGGCGATTACCACACCTTCGTCGTCGGTGGCGGTGTTGTGGTCAGGGAGGATAGGGGAGCGCGTGAATAGTTTGCCGTGGAGACGGAGTCGGATGCGTTTGCAATTTTCGCCTGTCACGAGGTTCGAGGGGGTGGGCTCGGGCTCATTTGGGGAGACCTCGTCGTCGTCGTTCAGATTCTCCCGAAGGAAATGCACTCGAAGCTCCCGCGAGGCATCCTTCCTTGGTCGCCCGCGAGCCGACTGGCGGATGTTCACGGCTTGTGGTTGCTTGGGGCCGGCCGCAGCCTGGAGTTGGGCGGGAGTCTTACCGACAGAGCTGACAACGCCTGTCTCGGCACTCTGGCTGCTCAAGGGTGGCTGCCCAAGGATGAGGTCAGATCCGTCATATCCATAGGGTCTCGGGTCAGCGTCGGGCGCAAGACCTTCGAATGTGAGGACAATAGACGTGACTTTGCAAGCATTGACCTTGAAGTCATGGCTTTGGCTTTGCTTGTCCTGGTCTCCTGAAACTTGCAGGGGCATGGCAATGCGGATGACATCCCCAACCAGAATCAGCTCGGGCCCAAAGAACAGCCCGTCATAAAAGATCTGGGCGTCTGGCCATGTGCCGGTGAAGCGAGCGGGTAAGGCGAGGGAAAAGGAGGCGCTGGCTCTGAGTGCGTTGAAAATGGAGGGATGCCAGTCCCTCCTCGGGATGTTGGCTGCCTTAAGAATCTCTTCGTGGAAGCAAAAGGGCCGCAGGGACTTGAGGGGTGAATACTCCATGGGGAGTCCTTGATCGCTGTGCAGAGACTTGAAGTCGGACATGGTCTGAACGCGAAAACCCGCGAGGTGGTTGCCAACGGTTGAACTTCCAGGGTTAGGCTCGGTGATGTCAGACAGCTCGAGTGGGGGCAATAGATAGTGAGGTAGCTGAGTGACAAAGCCAGCCTTCCATACGGGTTGTGTATCGGCGGACCGAGTCTGATGCGGGCCGTCCGGATTAGAAGGCTGGTTCGAAACATGGGCCGAGCTGAGGTATAGGACGAGCTCTCCCCGGCGAGGAACGAAGGCTCCTTGGTTCCAGATTATGGTAGGCGAAGGGTTGAAGTTTCTGTCTTGTCGGAATCGTGTGATAGGAAGATCCAGATTCCCTTCAGTCTTCAGGTCAGTGAACAGTTTGGTGAGAATTGACCCTTCCTGTGGTCCTACTGCCTCTGAGGGCTCATCTGTTCGGACCTCCCTCTTTGGCGACGGCGAAGCGGGGCTATCCTTGATCAGGACGACAGGTCTTGAGGTGGCAGTCCTTGCAGTCGTTGGCGTTGGTGCAGCCGGTGTCGAGCGCTTCCGCTTCGTACCTTTGGTTCGTCCACCATTGCATCCTAAGCAAGAGCACGTCCCTCTTCGGTTGGTAGCCAACCACCGAGCATGCGGCATGAACTCGCAGGTAGACAAGAAAATATAATGACTCGGGTGACCGAAGAGAAATCGATCTATCTGTACCAATGTCAATGGATATGACACCGAGATGGTTGCATACGCATGCTGACCAGTTGTGTTCCCTTACCAGGCGGCCGTGGTCGTTCGTAGAATGTGTAACCCTCTGGGAGGTTCTTCAGGATGTACGCCATGCCTGAATGAAGTCATTAGCTTCAAGCATGTACTACTGAAGACTGCAAGAGAGGGTACCTGGACGATATCCTTCCAGGTCTTTGGCAATGCCTTTGCCAACTTTGGCTCGGTAATTTGCCTGGGCTTCGCGTGTCGCGATTACATGACGTGAGTTTGGAGGTGGACGATGAGAGGAGTCACCGTCTGATACGGGAAAAGTGATTGATGAGGTACTCATAGTAGCCATCACACGGTAGGAAGGGTTTGAGTCGGTTTTGATATTCTTCAATTGTGTCTGGGATGTTAAATCGAAGGTGGATGAGTTGAAAAGGCTTGCCTGTCAAATGAGCGAAAAGCGTTCTCAGGTGGGACAAGATATAAAGTGAATTGATCGATCGCTGACGTTACACAAGGCAGGTGAACGATAGCACGCGGTCAGTGAGTGACGTGCAGATTCGGGTAAATGAAGAGCAAGAAAAGCATTCACACTGCTGTCAACTTGCCCCGAATTCGTTACGATAGTCACACTTCCTAAGTGAATTGTGCGGATACAAGATTGCAACATCAGTAACGGGACGAAGAGGCGAAGGAAGTATGAATTGCTCACGGCTGGAGGTGCGAGCCATTCTCAATCCAAGAGAAATGAAGAGATGCATCTCTTGCCGATGTTCACAATCCTTGAGATCGATGTTCAAGATGTCACCAAAGGCGAGAAGTATCAATCCATTTACTTACCATCAAGCTCACAACCCTTTCTGACCCTCAAAAGGCCAAGTCGAGTAAGAAATCTGCACGGGAAATTTGCTCCTATCACACATTATTGATCTGACGATATGTGCACAGGGTCCGTCAACCCAGATTAGCATAAGTACAAGTCCGCTTCCCACCTCCTTATGTATCACAACGGCTTCTTCTTGGATTATGTAGATGTGAACGATGAGAACTCCAAAGCCCTCGCCAAAAGCTTTTTCGCCGGTGATGAAAGCACGAAGGGTATATTCCTGAATGAGATCCCAGCCCGTATCCAGAAAACTCCATGCTCAGAAAGGAACAGACAAACCCATAAATCACAGAGCAGGATTCCCCACCAAAATCCGCCACCTCAAGATCACTGCGGATTGGCATTTGTATATGCGCAACTGCAGAAGGACCCCTGGGGCTCCTGCTCATAACCCTGGGTGATCCTCGATCCATCCTGCCCGTTCTCATACTGGTAGCAATCCGGCACGTCCACGCCTCCCCCGATACTCTGCGTCGCATCAACCGCGTACTTCCATTCGCTGTACGGCGCGCTCCCACTGGAAGTGGGGAGGCTGCTGCTAGCTGACCCGGCCCCCGTCGCTGGATCGGATACGGTCTTTGGTTTCTTCGTGTAGAGGTTTCCGAGCAACTGGGTCTCGTTGTAATAGCATTTTATGCTCACGCTCGCGGTCGGATAGACGATCTTAGGGACCGTGGCCTTAAAGCTGTAGCGTTCGTTGTCCAGGCCTTCGTCCATGAGGGTGAGGCTGGTTTTCGAGAAATTGATGGCGAATGGGTTGTTTGAGCTGGCGATGGCGAAGTCTGGATTGGCGGTGGGAGTGGTGTTGGTGGTGGATATGATCCAGTCGAATTGGGTGCGGGAGCCGAGAGGGTCTGAGTCATAGGTCACGTATGGTGCGCACGTCCAAGAGTCGGAATTGGAGGTGCAGTTGGTGGAGACGGTGGAGAGGTAGGTGGTGAAGGTGTAGGAACCGGCGGGGAAGGGCCCTGTTACTGGGCTCGGTGATGCGGAGGGTGAAGTTGCTGGTGATGAAGAACTGCGGATGACACTGTCAGTTCGGACTCTCCCCATTTTGATGGTGCCTTTCCGTGGCTTGAATTTACCTTTTACGGTGTTTTTTGGACAAACCGACCCCTAAGCCAACTGCCAGGGCAAGGATCAAGATTACAACGAGCCAGCCTATGATGCAGATCCTCTTCCATCCACCTCTTTTGGCAACTTGAGCATTGTTCCGCAAGTCCGCGAACTTCTCCCCCTTCGGCCCTTGGATATCCCAGAAAGTGTAATTGGGAGGGCTGCGACCCTGCTGATATCTCGGTGGCTCTCCTAGCCCGAATCTTCTGCTAAAGGGCCTATTGTGAGTATTGGTCGACGTTGTGGGATGGCTGTGCGATGGTTGAGACGGTCGATCCTCTTCAATGACACTCAGCCGATTATCCACTGAGCCAGCGAAGGAGCTTGCGCGCGACCGTCGGGGAGTGCGGACAACCGGAGTGGGAGGAGTGAAGTCATGCGATCCAACGAAATTGAGGGACATGTTGGCAGAAGGATGACGACTCAGAGCGCCGTTGGTCAGTAGCCTGATACGATTGCTCAAGATCCGTTCCTCATTGTCGTCATTGGTACTTGGTCTGTAGGTCCCGTCGGTAGCGACAGAGTGCTCAGACTGGTCAGAGATGATGGTGGGCTGAGGATTGGCATGGGACTCGGAGGTAGAGAAGATGGAGGAGGAGGCAATAGAGGAGGCAGACCGAAGGAACGAAGGCGGCCGCATGACGGGCCAAGCCAAAAGCGATCAGATTATTCAGACGATTCAGGCACGATCATTTGACAGGTTTCATAGATGGTGTGTGTCTGCATTGCGGCAACGAATGGGCAAATGGCAGCAAGTCAGCAAACTGCAAGGGGGCAAAACGGGAGGAGAGATCCCCCAATGGACCCCCAATGGATCCCCAAGGGACCCACCCACAATTGCCCACCCACGAGATGCGGATCTAATTTCCACTTAGATCTCGGTTGCGCTGCTGATTGGGGGGACTATTGACGGGCTTCCAACACTAACGCGTGCTTGGCTAGATTGATCTGTGGCTTGTGCGTTGTGCTGCTGAATTCCAGATACGAGAGCATCATCAATCAATTGAAAGAGGGAAGTATGATAGATCGATACGGACGACGGGGAGAACACCGCAACCACGCAGAGGAGTGCGAGCCAAGAACCATCTCTCCTCATAGCTTCATACGAGTCCATCCAAGCGTTCACGCATTGATTTAAGAGGCGCATCGATCTTCATGATGCTGCAGTGCTGTCCATCGCATCCCCTCCCCTCTCCTCTCCGCGCTCACTTACTCCCAAGTCGCCCTCAGTGACACCGTCCGCATCCGCGACAACGCTATCCTCCCCCCTCTCTTCTTTCTCCCCGCCATCCTTACTCTCCCCATCAACAGCTTCCCCTTCTCTACTGACCCCCAACGGTCCCTCCAGCCCAATTCCTCTCTCCAGCCCACTGCCCGGAGCCTGTGGTCCCATGTCTTCCATTCCGATCATACTAGGCCCTCTTGCATGTACTGTCTCCTCCTCCTCTGCAGCCGGCCCCTCGTCTGCCTCATCCACATCTTCGCTCGTCGATGTAGTGACCCCGTTGGCTGTTCTTCCATTACCCGCCGAAGCCGCAGCCAAGCTCCTAGTTATCCTCCCATTATTCGCACTTCCTATCGGTATAGGCGTGATACCAGCCTCCTGCTCTTGCCGTATCAGCTCGCCTTGTGTGACGGTTGTCTGCAAACCCTCCTCTGCGGCCTGCGAGGCGGGCACTCTGCTCGAGACGCCGTTCACAGAGACCGTCACTGTCTCCACCGATCCTGCACCGTTGGGCCCATCGATCACGCTGGTGCTTTCGGTCCGTAAGTCGCTTGTGTTGTGACCGTTGTGCAGGCCTCCACCACCAGGCGGGGGTGAGCTACTGTCTGCATGCCTTGTCCAGGGGATCGGTGTCAGCTCCGCCCCGCCAATGAAGTCTTTATCATCTGGCTCAACAGCATCAGGGGAAGACGTTCCGTTGAAGAGTGCGTTCTCATTATGCCAGCTAGGCGTAATGATTGGGAGAGGAAAGTCACTAACGGGACTGGCGACAGAGACGATCCGGTCGAGAGCGCGCAGGTAGGAGGGGAGGGTCTTGTAGTGCTGTTTCGGGTCGAGGATGAGCTCGGCCAGGCGCTGTGCCGTATGTGGAGGAGAGGAGGGGAAGTTGGTGCGTAGGGTAGATTGAATACTTCGAAGCAGAGATATGAGTTGCGGTGGAAGGGTATTCGAAGGAGGAGATAGGCTTGCTGGAGGGGTCGTCGCCGTCACCCGCTCTGTGGACACGGTCGGTGGATGACTTGGATGATTTGGTGTCTCTTGCTTTAGGTTTGAAGAGTCCGGACCCGATCCAGTCTCTTCGATGGACTTGTGGATTAAGGACGGTGGGGAAGAGTGCCCCTGGTGCCCCTCTAGTCTGGCCTTCTTCTCTGGCGGTCCTTCTTCGCTGGGAGAGTTCTCTTCAACCGACATCGAGTCATGTTGTTTGAACGACAAGGGTGGAGGTTCTGGTAGGGGTATTTTGGGCGTTGGAAACTTGTTATAGACAGTCTACGTCACCGTCAGTCGAGCATCCTGCATCGCGTCCTGGTTACCGGTTGCTCACTTCTTCTAGTAGGGATGATATCGAGCCTAGGAGACTGGGCCAATTGGCGCTGGGACCCCAATCAACAAAGCTTCAGCTTAGGTTGAGCACACTCACTCGTCCATCGTCTTACCCTCCGACAAGATATGCAGGTTTTGAAGAGTATCTTAACGGCAGCTCAGTCAGCACCCCATAGCCGGAAATCCTAAGGATGAAAGCCAGCTTTAGATTGCGACACGGCTTACCGGAGGACATTGTGGAGAGAGAGCCTACAGGGTGAGGCAGATGGTGAGAATGAGAAAGGACCGAGGACGAGCTTCTGAGACGAGGTCGAAGCTCGAATGGCGGGAAGTCGCGCCTTTCCGTGTGGCTGCGATTTTCGCGTTGTGGCTTCGGACGTCCCTCTTTCCTACAGAATCATGTTACTTTTCAAAAGCTGCTCCATACTGGCTAAATTGTTAATGAAGCATAGAAGGGGGGCTTTTGGCCATATATACGGCTGGTCACGATCGCTTTACATGTCGCTAGCGGCGGCACTACCGCATGGTAGCTCTTCAAGTACAACTCTACAGACAGACAGTTTATCGTCACTGTCATCTGCTTCGGACTCGCTGGATGTCTCATGCTACTCCACCGTTACTGTACCTTCGACATGGACATCGTTTCCAAGAGATGGCCAGAGAAGCTCAAGATCAGAAACAAGGCTGCCGCAGCAGATGCGATATGGACACTCATCTAAGGGACGATGGTCGGAAACAAGTGCAAGTCGAAAGGAGGAAGGCCATCGGATCAGGCGGAACTTCCACGCAGACGAGAGATATCTGTAATTCTAATCCAATCCTCGTTTCCCAGCTCGCTATCGCAGTCCTGAATGAGATTTCTGATGTACTAAAAGTCACAATTCGAAAGGAAAATTGCCGAGATCGTACCCGCACTGCTGTTGCCATATTCTTGTATCCGCCAAACCTCACGAACGCTGTCGCTCTAGGAGCGAGTGGTGTCCATTGCCTCATTACAGGAGCAGATGCGGCCGCTGCTGAATTCCCCTGCTGTTGCACGGTCGGCTGCAGTTCGGTTTTCGGTCGCAATACCCTGAGCTTGGTAATTTTTTCTCGTTGTGGGCTTCCTTGCCGAAAATTTATATCTGCATTCGAGTATAAGACGTATCCGCATCTGAGGTATAGGGTTCAGACTTACAACGTGTTGTAGACGTGCACGTTAGTGTCCTGCATCTCATTGCGGACTTTCGCCTTGAATGTATGCCATGACTCCGGAAGATCAGAGGGAAGGGCGAAGAATGCAGCATTACTGAGGCTGTCCAGGCTATGACAATTGTCGTCCGCCATGGCATTCAGATAGAGGTCTCCCAGAGCTTGTTCCTTTTCGTCTCTGGGCCAGAAAGTGCATTCCGAGCAAGCCTTCTGAGCTGAGACGGGCTGTGCTGGATCATAGTACGCAGTGCACCTCCTTCGATCGCTACCAATCGCGAGTCTTGTGACCTCAAACTTAATGTCCTCGAACTCTGCCTTTACGAGCAACCCTTTGAGCATCGCCGCGTCGAGGGCGAGTGGATACCCAAGACTTTTTGTTGCCTTACTCAACGCACGCCACCATACTGTGATCGCTCCTCTAGGTGAGAGAGTGCCATCGTCACATTGCGGTTTGAAATCGATTTCTTCCAGCTCGAAATGACCTCCAGGTTCCAGTTGACTATGATGGTCAATCTAAGTTATCACCTACAAAGCATGGACTCACTTGAAGACTCGCTTGATCAGAGACGGCCAGTTCCTCACGCTTCCACAGCATTGACGTGCATGAATGAGGTGGTAACGCGTTTCGTTCTTCCAGAAGTCTTTGTCTTCAAAGTCTATCGGTATTCGGAAAGACAGATTTGGCGGAATGTTTCTCCCAGCTCTATAGACGTCAAAGAATTACACGCATCTTGTATCACGCAGGAATTGAAACGTCCTCAGCTTACCTCAGGTGTACAGCCATAGGCGATCTGTCAGCACCGACAACCTCCGACCCTGTCAATTGCTTGAAAGCATTGTAACCTGCTGACTGAACTTACCAGCCACCACCAATGCGTGCTGCAACAGATCATTTGACGTCAGCACGGCCTCAAGCCAGGAATGACTAGACCTACCGTGCCATGTGCTCTGCATAGTCACCGTTGCCACAAGCAAGATCCAGCACTCGTATTCCGCTTTCAGATGGAAGCTCGCATCGCGGGAGCTCACCTCCTTGATATCGCCGCACAGCACCATCGACAACGTGAAGGTGTTCTTTTGCGCCTGCTTCAATATCGAGAACGAGACCAAGGTTCGACAATCGACGGTACTCGAACTGCAATTTGTTCATGTTTGACTCACACATTCTAGGCATATCAGAGGTCTTACATCATCACAGGGGAAAATATGATTGTCGTTGAAGTATCGCCGCCCATTCAGGTGGCGTTCAACTGGGCAGCGATTGACGGTCACTGCTCTCCTACCATTCTGGGACCTGAAGATCTAAGTCAGTATCGCGAAATGTGATATGAGAGTGCGGGCAAGCTCTACAAACCCGCGTGAAGACTTGAACTGCTTCGGTCGATGTGTCAAGGCGGATTGCCTTCGATCTTCTTGATTTCGTTTCAAATACAACATTGTCTTCTTCACAAAGAAGTCATATATAACCAGACGGTAGATTGAGAACAGCCTTGTTTATATATTTAAGATTCGATTCGGCTCAGATCGAGATCTGACTGACGATGTCACAAGCTTCGTCCTAAGACAGCGCAGGCTTCAACACAAAGAAGACATGGTCCTCCTCACCAGAGATATGCCGACGGTAAACGAGCTGTCACAAAGCTCTAAAGCAGAGGACACACTGCTGAAGCTCGACTGATCTCCAACCAGGGCATGCTTTGCAGCTTGATCCTGGTTCGTTCGTTTGAACAGGGTGCAATCGAGGAATCTCCGGGAGTGTGACAATTGTAGACCCATTTCCTTCAATGGAAACCATGATGCATGGCCAGCAACGAGTTCCACCTCCTCATGGTGCTGGACGGGCTCCTGCAGAACAGGTCTCACAAACAAAAATAGTCGCGGTACACGCTCGGACATGCTATCCACGGGATCATTTTCAAGGGACTTGACACTCCCACGTTCTGTTCTAAGGAGACATATACATCATTACCCCTAAGCATCATCCACACATGTAAACTAGAAGCTACAGGATACTATCTGTGGGACCCTGTCATTCCGGGAAATGGATATGCATAGAAAAGGTTTTGGAACGTAGAGATCAAAGATCAGAGAGAAAGATTGTGATCCATATGGTGCTATAGAAGGTATCATATCATAATCCGGCGCTAGTACTGTACTTCGATAACGTACCTGCGTCATTCTGGCATCCCCCATTTCATGCCATCAACATTTGTCAGAGATGCAGACGGCAAATTTGCAAGCTGCATCGAACCTGTCACTTCCACCAGATTCTTATGTGTACAGTATCGTGCCGTGCTTTGGGGCCCAGAGCGTTGCCGCCATCGCATCTGATGATTCGTTACGCCTAGTAGATGCATCTTGTCTGCAGGGGCCAACTACATTCAGCAACATCCACGCGGCCGTGACTTGTTTGCGGCATATCCCCGTCCAACCTAACATACTCCTCACGGCGGGCCGTGATGCCGCAATAAGAGGGTGGGATATCAGAAGTGGGGAAAGAGTGGTGGAGTTGATCGATCGTACGTTTCCGCATCAGTCCACGGATGGATATCGGACGCCCTTTTGTGCAAACCTGATCCTTCTCCATCAAGCAAGTCATGCACCTGTGCTTTCCCTCGCGACCAGTGGACAGCACATAGTGGGTGGGATTGAACTGCGAAATTCACAAGCGCCTGTCACACTATGGTTTGTCTTGCTACTGTATGCTCCCACCTGCATGGTACACCTAGTCTGAATAACGGCAGGGATGTCCGAAGTACGGAAAGGCCAATGCTGCAGTACATCGAGAGTCACAATGATGATGTGACAGAGGTGGGTTCTTAAGCTTGTTTTTTGATCACATTTTCTCTGGTTGGTTTCTGCACCACTGCTATCTCATTCAAATACCGCTGAGGAGATGTTGCAGGCAAGCGACCCTGCAGACGCAGGTGCCCGTCTTCACAAAGTATAAACCTTTTTTGAGACCTTCCCTCTTCCTCACAAATAAGCCACCATGTACCCAAAGCTGCCAGAATCACGCAGTTAACCACCTTTGCCATCTTTATAGCTCCACTTCCATCCCAACAACCCAGCCCTTCTCCTCTCCGGCAGCACGGACGGTCTCATCAACATCTTCGACACATCAAATCCGGAAGAAGAAGACGCATTGGTCCAAATCACCAACCACGGCAGCTCCATCCACCACGCCAATTTCCTCGATCCTGTCACATTTTACGGCCTGAGCCACGATGAGAAACTCTCGGTCTACCCAGTGAACCTTTCGTCAAACGAAGAAAAAGGAGAGGACCGTGAGCCGCACAATATCGGCGATCTGCGACCACTGCTGGAATGCGATTATGTGATCGATGTGTTCGAGCGTGAGGGTATCAATCTGCTCGCTGCTGGATCCCACAGGTGAGCCACCGAGCTGTCTCGTCACGTTTTCCCCCCCCATCTACACCGCCTTTTGCTCTCTCAATCCTCTCCCTCTTCACCTCCCCACATTTCTCTCTGTATGCCTCCTTTTTCTGGCCACTGGTCTGTACCGCTACTACCGTCCACATCTCCCCCTCTTCTCGCCCCTCCTTCCACACCATCTCTGGCTCTCTTATCCCTCTTCTTCTCCACCTCCCCTATCAACAGGCCGCTCTATGTGCCCAAGTCACTTCTCTTGTCTCCACCGCCCCAACCGCCCACATCCCTCCCCGCTCTTCCCTCCTCCTACCCCGTCACCCGCTAAACCCTCCCAACTCTCCCACATCACCCCCCCTCTTTCCCAGAAAACAAGAAAAGAAAAAAAAAAGAAGGAAAAAAAAACCCATCCACTCACCCCTCCCCCTCTCACAGCCACCCCGACATCACCATCTTCCCTCTCCTCCCCTCCGATTCGAACGCGAGCTATGCACCCTCCCCACAAGGGTTACGGCTGCCCGGTGGGCATGGCGAGGACGTGGTGCGTGCGATCTGCGCGATGGGGGGGATGATTTTTACGGGTGGGGAGGACGGGAGGGTGAGGGCGTGGGGGGTTGGGTCTTGAGGATCGGGATGGATGGGTGGGGCGACGGCGGGCTTGACGATTCGAAATCAAACCTGAATCGGAAAATCAGATGGTTTGTGGATGTAGATATGCAGGCTAGCTTTACATTATTTCTGCTCCCACGTTGATACAAGATTCGAGGACGCCGCACTGGGCTGTTGAGGTGTGTATATACAAGGTATCCCCCCCACCCCTCTCCAAATCGTTGCCTCCGTATCAATTGCGCCAAAGAAAAAAGACACAGTTTCGTCCAGATTGAACTCTTATATACAATTGATTTCTCATTACGTCAATCCCACCACCCTCCCCCCCCTTCTCACCCGTCCCAAACTCGCTTTTGTCCCCCGTACATCGGACAACCCACCCCCATCATCGAAACCCTGGAAACGCCTTCCCAACAGCCTTCCGCCACCCGGGCCGCCTGGCCTCGTCCGGTTCGGCGGCCGTGATCTGATCGGCCACTGCACCCTCATCGTTATCATTGGGACCCGGGTGACGGCCGAGTAAAGCGGAGGCCCGGCGACGAGCCCACTCGCGGCGGGATTCGGTGTCTGCGGGTGGTGGGGCGTCTGGTGCTGGTACTGCCGCATTATTTTGCTCCGCCGCGCCGCTGGGGGAGGATGGGGCGGCGGTGTCTGCTGCGGCGCTTCCAGCAGCGGACGATCTTTGATTGGGGCGTGACGACGATCCCATAGCGCCCATCTCAATCTGACTTTCCGTCGGCTGCTGCCCCCTCTGTGGTCCCTCCCCCGCTGTCGCTGCTGGGGAGGAATTGGGTTCCCTTGCCAACAAGGCCGTGCCCACGAAACCGACACCGGGGACTCTCCTGACCCATCTCCTGAACCCGCCTGATCCTGAGAATGGCACCAAGCTCTGCGGCTCCCCGTATCCATTCCCTCCTCCGCCGGGCTGATCGGTGCGTTGGGCTAGCCGGCGAGCGTACCGCTCACGTCGGACCATGGTGTTGTTGACCCTCGGTAGGGCGACGCGACCGACACCGTGGGAAGGGGGCACGACTTTGGTTTTGCAGATGGGGCAGAGGGAGGATGTGCGGAGGAGGTAGCGGTCGATGCAGTCGGGGTGGTAGATGTGGTGGCAAGGGAGGGAGCGGACGCGGGTGGAGTGGGGGACGTAGTCTTCGAGGCAGATAGGGCAGGTGGGTTGGTTGTAATCTTGGGAAGAGGTGGCTGCTGCTTGTGTAGGCTGAGATGTGTCGCCGTTTGGTTGTGTGATGCTGACTTTTGGTGTGGTGGACTCTGAATTATCGCTGAGGGGAAGAGTGGGTTTATTCTCGTTGGGAACGTAGGGCCCCAGAGGCAGGGCGTCAATGTCTTCCTGGGTCATGCGAGGCGCTTTGATGCCGAGCCACTCCAAGGGAACTTCGCCGTTTTGTAGACGTCGTTGGAGGTCGCGCCTGGCACGCCGTTGGATGAAGTGCATGGCGAAGGATGTAATGGCGACTAGGACGAGGACGACGCCGAGGACGATGAGAAGGAATGCCCATAGTGTTGGCAGGCTTGTGCCGCTGGCTGTGGTGAATGTGCTGAAGACGCGGATGTAGTCTGAAGGCGAGAAATCCTTGCTCAGTAAATCGCTGTTGGGGGCTTGTGACGTATTGCCAGAATACTGCGCCAGCTGTTGCATGAAGAAAGCGCCATTGGAGCCAGGTATAGCGTAGACGGGGAAAGGATTGTCCTTCTTCCAGCTTCCACCGTCTTGCAATCCCCAGGTTGGATCACTCGGGCCAGGTGGAGATGCATCCGTGTTTGAAGATGGTTGGTAGAAGATGAATGAAGTGATTATATTTGGCGGGACGATTGCAGCAAGGTATGATTTGGTGCATTCGGCCGAGAACCAGGGTGCAAATGCGGTGTATTTGTATTGATATTGGGTTGGCGGGAGATTCTCAAGCCTGGTGACATTGTTTGGGACATACTGCTTCGAGGCATTGGCGCATGGATCGGTTGGAGACAGGGTAGGGACGTAGAGTAGGCCGGCAATATTATCATTGTCATTGGCAGTGTTGGTCGACAAAGTCACGACATTATTGATGGAAAGATCGAAGGCTTGGCTGACCTGGATGAAGTCTCTGTCAAGATTGGACGGATGAATTGGGAGGATGGACGTACATTGACTCGAGATCGAATAGGGTCAGGGTTGGGGATGGCAGGGTCACTGAAACCGATGACAAAGGTGTCGACATTCTGTGCAGCTGTTGAGTGGAGATGTCAGCAATTGGGAAGGTCTAGGGGAGTCAACATGGACAGGCCCCCATACTCATTGCGAAATCCAATTGCGCTGGTTGACTTTTGGCCTCGTTATCAGCGCGTCAAGGGGGACATCCATTACGATCCAAGTACAAAAGATGCATGCTTTTTCAGTGTATACAATGCTAGGACTAACAGGAGCTCAACTGCCTGTTGGTCTTACACCCCAAGATGAAAGATTGAAATGACAGGATTGGGAAGCCGTGCGAAGCCAGTAGGCCGTCATGATGCTATCGCTAGTCCAAGAGTGAAGCTCGAGGGGGCCGAAGTCGAACAAGCCGAGGACAGTCGCCACACCCTAATTCGACAGACAACGCCACGATCTCCCGCCGCTAAATTCCCGAAATCGCGTCAGAAAGTGGGTCGCATGCTAAGGTTGATGTTTCAAGGTTGTACGGGCGGCAGTGAATGAATGTGTAGGTTGTGAATTCAATCATCGCAACAGAAACATCATTTTGAATCAGGATGCTCAATATCCTTGTCATCTCGTCTCTTTACATCACCTATCGCATGGATTTCTGCTCATTCTTTTGGATAGACCGCTCACTCTAGGCCTCACATGTGAATAAAGCCGAGCTTGTCTTGTTTATACCGTATGACAAATTGGATTCAATGAGCGAATGACAGAGGAATTGTGAATTGCAATGCCTCCTGCAATAGGAAAGAGCAAGCCCAAAGGGCGAGAAGGTCGACAATCTCGCAGTCGAAACACCACCCCAAGCTCTTCAGTCAGCGCCCCGCTCACCTCTGCCACTCCAACCATGACCGCGCTTTTGGAAATTCCGTTGTCGAGCCTCATGGTTCCGACCAACATCAGCTATGACAGTGTGCTCGATCGTCATGGCGGTGGTGGTGCGGGCATCCCGGATGCCACTCACTTGCAGACTATCTCTGCCGACTTGAAAACGTTAGCTCAGCTCGCGAGCGCAAGGAGTGAAGCCAATAACAAAGGCATGCGAGATTTGTCCCAACGGCGAAAGCAGGTCATCGAAGAGGAACGCGAAAGGGAGAAGGAGATCGAACAGATCCGGTTGCAGGAGGAGGAAGAGCGGCGCAAGAGCATCAAGCGAGAAGATGAGGATGAGGAGGACAATGATGTCAAGATGGACCTGAAGCCGGACAAGACCAAGAGGAAAAAGGAAAAAAGTGTTCCGCGAGAAGAACGCCCATTGAATCATGGTGCTCATGGTTTGGCCAGGCAAGATGGGTTGGATCTACCTTTGGAAGGTGCGTTGCAACTTTCCTTAAAAAGGACGTGTCTAGGGGACCCCATCATCGTGTGGTGATGACACTTTTCTCCCTTCCCCTCATCCATTCAGCCCGTCACTCAGGACAATTTCAACATCCTTTCGCTTCTCCTTTCCACCCTTTTCGCCAGTCCACAGTGCCCCAATATGGCGCCTCGCAACACCCACAATAGTAGTGCTACTCCTCAAGCCAGCAGCAGTGGAGGTGATGCATCTTCACGACGCACCACCAGAACACCTGGCGGAACACCTGGAGGCCCATCGGGACGATGGGTGCTCACGCCTATTGCACATCCACCCGGCTCAATTGATCGACACAATGAGGATCTCCAACGTGCCACCGGTCGAAATCTTCTCGAGAAGGACCATCGCAGCATTGCAGAGGCCGATCGTATCATGCGAAGCATTTTTGGCAGAGACTATAAGCTTGGAAGCATATCTAACATGAGATCAGCGTCACCAGAAGAAGCAATCAGACCAGCCCCGTCTCCTTCGACAAAGCCCGATCGGTCCCGTGCTAGCACATCTCCATTGACTGAAGCCTCGCCCATACAGTCACCCGTGCTCTCCGCAGCAGCAGCACCATCATCACATCCTCCAATCGCGCGTCCAAAATCTTCGGATTCTGATAGCTCCACTGATACCCACCAACCTCCACCAGCAATTGCCCAGCCTCAATTCCAGACCTTTGGCACCAATCCCCTGACCTTTGATGATCCCACCGTTTATGAAGTCCGCAAGGTGACCGACGACATGACCGATGAAGAAAAGAAAGACATCTATTGCGTTTCAACCTTCCCCCAGGATGACCTCAGCGATCTGATTGCCGGCACACCCCCAAACAAGGATTTCAGCAACGCGACCAAACCAACCAACCAGGTCCAGGCTCATACATTTGCTGCTTATCTCGATGGCTACCTTCGACCGTTGAAGGAAGAAGACATCGGCTTCCTGAATGAGCGGGTATGTAACCGCTCCCCAATCAAAGATACCAGTGCTTGCTTACATGTCTAGGGTGATCGGGTCACTCCTTTCCTTCTGCCGCCCCGAGCTAAGCGTCACTACACGGAAACCTGGGCGGAAGAGGACGGAGCAATGGCGCTCGACAATCCTCTGCTAGATCGGCCGCCTCCTAATCAAGCCCGTGGCAGTCTTGACGATATGGACGACGATGTCGCCACAACGGACCAAATCTCAACTGGTCCAGTACTCAGCCGACTCCTCACAACAATGAGATTCGAGCACCGCGCCCCTCCAAGCGAAGATTCCACCCAAACCAATGGCGCCAGCAGCTCCAACGGCGACATCACCATGACAAATGGAGACGTCCCGAATGGCATCAGTCACGAGAGCGAGCCGGCCACCAATGGCGATAGTAACAGACCGAGACCCCTCCCCTCCTCCACCACCCTGCCCGAAAACGTCCGTCAATCAGGCATCATCCCCAACCTCTCCAGCAACCAGCTCGAGGAGCGCCTCAAAGGCGAACTCCGCCACATCGGCTTCCTCCCCGCCGACGAGGAGCCCGAATTTGACGCCCACAACGACGACGAGGTCGCCGAACGGCTCCGCTGGTTGCAGGCGCGCTTGAAACAAGTCAGCATCTTGAACGGAGCCCGGAAACGAAGGGTGCTGGAGCTAGCGGAGGAGCAGCTCGCCTACCAGGAGTACTCGACCATCCTCGAGGATCTGGACGGGCAGGTCCAGCAGGCTTACCTGAAGCGGGCCCGTACCGCAGGCAAGAGCAAGAAGAATGCGAAACGGCCCGGTGGCGGCGGCGTTGGTGGTGGTCTCGCGGGTACCGCTGGAGCAGGAGGAGGCGCCAATGGGGTCGGCGTGGCCGCGAAGCCCGGGATCGGCGATCTGGCGAGGCAGCTGATGAACCGGCGCGCGCGGTGGGAGGAGAAGATCGGACCGGTGTTTCGGGGGGATGTGCGCAGGGTCCGGGGCAGTGGGGAGGGCATCTTTGGGGAGAAGGTGCTGGAGCCGTTGAAGCGGATGGAGAATGATATGTTTGAGGAGGAGAATGAGTGAGGGGCGGCCCACCTTCTCCCACGCAACTCACTCCCTTCTCCCGATTCTTTGCTGGAATTATCCGATTAGCGAGGCGTTGGAGCTGGGAAATTTGATTTGCCTAGGTCCATCGGGACGACAACATCAAGAAGACGCCGGGGGTGGCTTCATTGCCGAGCTTCATAGTCGAGCTTCATAGTGCACAATGGCGCATGGAGCTGACCCCTCTACAAAGAGAAGAAATTCATCTGCTGCAACCTTTTTTGAAATTGAAGCAGTCACACTCAACTGGGGTATCTCTCGCTAAATCATGCATCATCATCATCATCTCAAAACCCCCCTGCTTTCGCTCTTCCATCCCTAGCGATTGATTATCACCACATCCGCCCCCCACCCCTCCCGCAACCTCCCCATCAATTCCCTCTCACTGATCATCAACTCCGTACAAATCTCATCGAAGGAATGCGTTCCGTCCAAAAAGGGCGCCAGCTCCT
Source organism: Ramalina intermedia (assembly GCA_003073195.1). Taxonomy (NCBI): domain Eukaryota; kingdom Fungi; phylum Ascomycota; class Lecanoromycetes; order Lecanorales; family Ramalinaceae; genus Ramalina; species Ramalina intermedia. The sequence continues at coordinate 237,590 of PEKF01000017.1, read as the reverse complement.
CGTCCTCATCCCCAATTCCCCCACCTCCTCCACCCCGATTACCATTACTAACACCCACCCCACCGCCCCCGGCACTGACACTGCCCCGTTTCCCCCCACCACCACCACCACCCCGTCCAGCCCTCTCGACCCGCTTGACAGCCCGCGCGGAGTACGCGTACCGGTGCACCCGATACAGCAAGCCCTTGATCACGCCGAAGGTGATGAAGCGCCGGACATCGATCTGGTTGGGCAGGTCGGGGGGTTGGGAGTCGAGCCAGCTGCGCAGGGGGAGGGAGGGGAGGAGGCTGAGGTAGAGGGTGCATAATTGGGGGGCGCTGGGGGGGTGAGTCGTGGGGGTGGTGGGGAAGGAGGTTAGGGGGTGAGGGGGGTAGGGGGATGTGGATGTGGAGGGCGGGGAGGGGATGGGGTTCTTGAGAGCGATGGGGCGGATGGGGATGGCTGAGGTTGTCGTGGTGGGGGAGGTGGGAGTTGTGGTGGTGGTGGTGGCAGTATGGCCCAGTGTGGAGGAGAGGAGGGATGGCCCCCCGCCTCCTCCTCCTGGCCTGCCCGTCGTCGAGAACGGGCGATGATGATGGTGATGAGGTGATGATATCGGGGATGTGGTTGCAGGCGCACCCGCCAGCACGGGGAGCGCCACGTAGCGCAAGCACTCCTCCCGCATCGTCCTCGCCTCCTCATCCTCCCCGGCCACGAACTGCGCCAGGGCGGGTGTGCCCGCATAGATGGCCCCGAAGCTGAAGATGTCGAGTAATGTCGCGCAGCCGTAATACAGCAATTCCCGCACGGCTTTCCGGACGAGCTTCAAATCCGTGTCGGACACCAGGGAGATCCGTTTCACCGAGTTGACGCCGTTGATGTACGGTAAAATGCGGAGGAGCGTGATGTCCCACGTGGCCGGGTCGATCATGTCGGTGAGGGAGACGGTTAGGAGGGGGACTTGGTGCGGGTAGAGCGGCGGGGGGGAAGGGTAGATGGGGAAGAGTTTGATGTTCAGGGTGGTGGTGGTGGAGGTGATGGGGATCATGCACTCGGAGTAGTTGTTCAGGTCCTCGAGCAGGATCTCGCAGATGGCGTGGATGCGGGACGAAGAGGAGGAGGAGGAGGAGGAGGATGCGGCTGCGGTGGTCGTGGAGCCTGGGTCTTCACCGTCGCCGCCCCTTACGAGGCCGTATGAGGATCTTTTGCTGTTGCTGAATAGCCCACCGCCATTGCTGTTGTTGTCGTTGGGGTGGAGATGGGCGAGTTCGGTGGAGAGGAAGCGACCTTGTTCTTCTAGATGGCGGAAGAGGTTGGCGAGCTTGCTGACGACGGGGAGGTAGCTGTGGAAGCCGGTCTCTTCCTCCAGCACCAGACAGAAGTTGAAGGTGAATGCGTTGCGCGCATATTGCTCGCCTTGGATCGTCACGGGGTGGGAGAGGATGCGGTGATGGGGTTTGGTAGGCGTGAGCAATTGCAGTGGCCGATTCGAGAGGGGCAGCGCAGGGATGATGTAGTTTGCAAGAGGCCGGAAATTGAACAGTGGGATTGCAGCAGAGGTTGGAGACGGTTGTACGCTGTTGGGTGGCACTTGATAGTGAACTTTGGGTCCTGGAGACGGGCAGTCATTCAGTCGCACGCTTCGAAGATCAATTGATGGAGCTTCTTTTACCTTCGTGCACATCGAACGTTGCGAAGAATATGGCCTTGATCATATCACTCAGATCAATACAAGTCCAAACTAGAAGAGTGCCCTGCAATTAACAGAAGTCGAGAACTTTGGTCCTACTTATGTTGGGAAAAAAGGGGACGGAATGACGAAGACGAAGATGAGCTACGTGTGAGGGAGGGATTCCACGTGATTTGGATGTTTCGTTTCATGTCTTCAGCATCATGCTAATCTACATGTCTGAGATATTCAAGAATGGTGCAGCATCGATCTCATCTATCTCGATCCATTGTTCTGCTTCTCTCAAACCGGATCTGGGCATCCTCTTCCTCGGCCGCCGCCAAATGGTCTCCCGGCAAGAGCACCGCTCGATCGATCACAACCGGCAAGCCCCTGTGCCGCCCTCGAAGCATGACGGCACACAAGATCAACTTACTCACGACATGCCAGCCTCCGCAAAAGCTGTACGCTTGGTTCGGCAATCCAACACTGATCCCGACGCAGCCATAGGCCGATACGACTTCGAAGATGATGTTGAAGATGGAATAGTCCACCGGGTCGCGTTCAAAGGAGGATGTTTCGGTGATGCTGATGAACAAGACCGCCAAGACGATCCACCAGAGATCATGCGACAGTTGCGATCGAAGCTGCTGCCGCACAAAGTAGCCTTTCGTGTCTGGTTTGCTGCCTTGATTCGTCACCCGCCGCTTCAACCGACCCATGAGGCTGTTCCTCCTCGCCATGTAGCTCGACAACTTTCCGGATTGTTGAGCAGATTCCAGTTCTTGTTCCTTGGCTTGTGGATCGTTTGCATACACACCCAAGCTCCGTTCCTCGTACACGTTCGAGTTGCGCATCGTGATCACCACCGGATAAACCGAAATGTACATCATCAGCACGTAGAGAATGAGAAGGCCGATCCGAAGGTTCGGGATGGTCACGACGTAGAACCCTCCGGATCGCACAGCTAGCGCCTGAAAGAGACCATCCAGAGCTCGCGACCCGGCTGGGAGACTTTCGACCGTCGAGTTGCCAATCTGAAACCTCGTCAGATTTCATCCCGGAGTCCAGTATGTGTGGACTTACATTCAGAACTTCAAAGGCGATCCAGTCGATTCCGTTGAGAGCGATGAGGGCTGCGAACAGCCACCATGTATGCCTGGAAGGAAAGAGATTGGTGTAGCATCTGCGCGGGTGATCCAGCAGGAACCGCAGCGTCACTTTCCAGTCATTGTACCAATCATCCGAAGGCAAGCATTTCCATATGACCCACAAGATCAGCCGAAGAAGTATTGGGTAGCATGTATTGCCCGCCAGAATCAGCAGTCCGGTAGTAATCAACAGGTAATCCGTTGTCTGAAAGGGCGTCTACAGAACCCAGTCAGTAGAATAATCGAGCCATCTCTGTGCAGTGCCCTACCATGTTCGCATCTAGTAGGGACATGCCGTTGTTGTTGAATGCAGACACACTCAGGAAAGAACCAACCCACCTACAGGCGCATTAGCACCCACTTGCCAGCCTTGGGTGGCAAGAGAAGGGGGTCACGAAAGGATGTACCAAGGGTTGAGACCGTTTTCAAGCGTAACGTCTGCTTTATAATTCGCCAGGTAGGCGCCCATACCGAGACAACCAAGCAACTGCCAAAGCACAAAGTAGAGCGACACGATGACCGACAGCATTGTGATGGCGCGGTATTCGACACCACCGAGCCGCTGCCGCTCCGCCAACGACAGATTGCTGAACTGAGAATTCCTCGCGGTGAAGCCGTTGTGTAGAAACCCCAGCGATAGGGGCTTGTCCTTGTAGACGCCTTCGTCCATCTTGGGGAGATCCTCAGTGTATACAGGGCGCTCAGCCAGGCTAGGGTGATTCGACGAGCTCGGCCGTGCCCCGATCCCTTGCATATCGAAGAGACGATGATGTTCCCGCATCCTTGTTGGCGAGGACAGGGAAGCAAAACTGATATGACGTTGCAATCTGACAGGAGGTGCAAGATCTGGCGCTTTCTCGATTGGATTGATCGGATCGTTCCTTGGCTCGCTGTTTTGCGATGTTCCGACTGTTGTCGCATCCTCGGGTTGCACAATTTCATCGTCGTCGACAGCAGGACCAGCATCAAGATCATGCAGCGGCTGCGGTCGCGGCTCATCGAGCGACCGTTTTTCCACGGTGATCGGCCTCCCTCTAACGACGACTCCATCGACCGCAGGACCATGGCGGTTGCTCGATCTGCCGAATGAGAGGTGGCGCCCCCTGGTGGCTCGGCGGGACCTTGAGCGCTCTTTTTGCTCCTTGACAATGCTGACAAATTGTCTTTCAAATGCTTTGATGCGAACGTGTACGACCGCGATTGATACAAAAATTGAAGAGCCCAGTAGCAGCAGAAAGAAGAGGATGATCTGTTGCCATACATTGAGGATGGACAAATTGACGGTATTGAGGCCAGCCTGGGTCATCGCAGACGTGACGAGGAACAAGGAGTCCGTGTATGTGATACTTCGAGGCGGCGTGGACGAGCCCCAGAAGACAATGCTTGCGAGCAAGCAAGTCCCGATGAAGTAGGCATAGTGAAGGGTGATGAAGTTGAGCGGGGGCAGATGTGAGTGGATTCTTTGCAGAGCAGTGGAAATGGAGGAGAAGACCTGCCGGCGTGAGAACGGGGATCCTTGTCAGTGTTAGATATCATGGTCGACTCGAATCAAAGCTTGCATGACTCACGAATCATCTGTACAGACTGAAAGGTGGATTGTCGAAGAGTTCAGGCTGAGATGAAGGATCCTGGAGGGAATTAAGGGAATTCCTGCCACAGGTGATTACGTTTACGGAGCGCATGATCGGGGTGTATTGATGGATTGTTTGAATGAAAGCAGATCAACTAGGCAATTGCAATGCAAGCTGGACTGAGGGAGGTTCAATCACGAAGCTCGTGTGGCACAAAGGGCATAAAGGAGGTGGAGCTTAAGGCACAAAGCGGATCCTCGGGATGCTTTGAAGCTCCCCCTCGTCCACGGGAACAAGCGCCAATCGCGGCCGATCGCCCTCCACCCCCTCCAGATGACCCTGCATTCACCGATCACTCCGCATTCGACCCGTTCTTTATCCCACCGATTGGGAGATACCTCCCGCTGACTGAATTTGATCACTTACCCCTCACAATGCCAACCCGAACAGCAGTACATACCGACAAAGCCCCTCCACCGCTACCAGTGTATTCCCAAGCCATCATCTGCAATGGCATGGTCTATTGCAGTGGGCAAGTTGGGGTGGATCCAGCAACGAAGCAGATGAATCAAGGTGGAGTAGGAGATCGAGCGGTAGGTGGCATTTCCTGGGTTATAGCAATGCAGTGACTGGTCTCTCTGTAATATCAAATGGTCTTGAAGGTGCTACCTTCTCTCCCTTGTCAAAATCAGGGGTTAAATTAGCTTGTTAAAAACCCCGTGTGAGATGTCAAACATCAGGATCGTTGAATGGCTGTTCCATATCTTACGCAACACTCTTTGTCTTCCTCTCTTCTCATCATTTCACTTCCCAGAAACAATGCCTCACCAACCTCTCGGCCGTCCTCACCGAAGCCGGTTCCTCCATCAACAACGTCGTCAAAGTCGGCGTCTTCCTCACTACCATGGACAACTTCGCGGCCGTGAACCGCGAATATGAGAAATGGTTCGGAGAGCTCAAGCCGAGCAGAACGTGCGTGGCCGTGCACCAGTTGCCGATGCAGACGGATGTGGAGATTGAATGTATTGCGCATTTGTAGGTGAGCACGCCGTTGATCTTGATGACGGGAGAGGATGATCATTCACACGTCATGACGGGGCTGATGGATCAGGAATGATACAGGGGAGGAAGCGGAGCAGGCAGTAAGCTCTGAAAAGGGGGGATTGGGATCGAAAATTCCCTTCGTGGGTGATCTTTGAAAAAGTGGATTCAGGGGATCTGACGCAGTGGCCGGAGATCAGATGAGCATCAATGCCTTATGAAATTCTTTATACATGACATATTCAGATTGCCGCTCAAGTGGTATCATCCCAGACTCATGCCTCACTCGTCACATACGCCGGCGCTTCTAAATCCTTCGTCGTTTCTCCTTCATCCCCTTCCCCTTTCACCCACACCTTCTTCAACTCCTGCTCAATCTCAGCCCGCCTCGCTTCCCACTCCTTCACCTTTCCCAACCGCTGCCTCAGACTTTCCAACTCACGCTCCACACCCTCCTGCTCCTCCACAGTGCCAATCCGATCAAACACCCACTCCAACCCATCATCTCCCTGACCCAGATCCAAGTTCCACGTATGATACCGCTTCAGACTCACTCTCGTACTGATCGTCAGGAGCGTCACCCCTCTCTCCTTACACTTTTCATACAACAACCCTTCCACATCTGAGGACACGGCCGAGGTACCCTCATCAATGACCGCGTAGGACGGTTCATGATACAGGATTCGCGCAAAGGAAATTCGCTGCTTCTCCCCACCAGACAGAACAGATGTCCAATCCTTGCGGGTGTTCCACCCACCCTCGCGGTCGACCAGGTAGCCTAAGCGGACGTCTTCCAGGATGGCTTGAAGTTCGTGATCGCGCCGATCGGCGTCCCGCATGTCCATCTCGGAGTGCGGGTAGATGACCTCATCGCGTAACGTACCGACTGGAAGGTAGGGGCGCTGCGGGAGGAAGAAGATGCCATCCAGCCCCGCACGTCGAGGTCGGGAAACAAGACCACGGTAGACGGGCCAGATGCTGGAGAGAATTCGGGCGAGGGAGGATTTTCCGGTGCCGTTGGGGCCGGAGATGAGCACATGCTGGCCGGGTGTTATGGTGAAGGAGAGGGAGGGGATCAGCTCGTCGCCTGGGAGGCTGTAGGATGCTGCGGGCGCAACGATGGGGACGTCTTCGAAGCGGACGCCGTCGTAACCGCGATGGAGGGTGCCGGAGATGTCAGATAGGGAGTAAAGTTCTGGGGAAGTGCCACGCGGAGTAAGATAAGCAGAGGCGTGGACGCGGTGGAGTGTCGATATCAGGGTATAGATGCGGGAGGTGTAGCCAGCTAGCTCAGCGAGGTCTTTGATGCTGTACATCATTCGTCCTCCGGCATCAGCGAGCGAGAGCATCAAGCGCTTATTGGTGATGAACTGCTGCATCCGTGCGTGTGAGCGATTGGTCATGGGGAGAGAGGGATGTGTCGGGTCAGCGGTCGGTTGCTCGGATACGCTGGTGAGCCCGCCCCATTCGGGAAGAAAGACAGGGAGGGAGGTGACCAGGTATCCAAACGCTGACCAGGAGTACTTCAGTATGAAATCTTCGAGCATGTTGTAGCGTATCTTGAGTCGGTAGATGCCTTCCATCCACGACTTGAGGTCGCTAAAGCTTTTGTCAAGGAACAGCTTTTCCATGTCCGCACCGCCGTAAAAGGCGATCTCTTCTGCATTGGCGATCAGGCGGGAGTGTAGGCCCCGAAAATCACCTTCTTTGCGGCCTTCTACTGCTTTTAATTTGCCAAAAGGCGGCGAAAGCCGGCGAAGGAAGGTGGCTGTGAGTATATAGTTTGCCATAAGACCAGTAAGGCCGAGCGGGCCCAAGGATCTATACAATTCCCAATTGAAGACAAAGAGATCGACAAGAGGCTTGCCGATGGAAGAGTAGAGGGAAGCGGCGGATGCAGTGAACAGGGTAAGATCATTGGTGATGAATTGGTCGGCACCTTGTCCAATGCCGCCATCTAGGTTGAGAAGCTTATAGTAATTTAGGTTGTCATTCAGGTAGAGGTCATGGATGTACCGCGTCAATCGAGTCCGAAAGGCAATGGCGACCTTGCTTTGCAGGAACTTAATTGCAGCATTGGTATACGAAGCAAATGCTGATCCACGTTAGCTCCATTGAAGGGGTAGTGCAGGGGGTCGTTTCGCACCTCCAATACCACACCATTTCACGATCCCCCACAAGAAAGCGCTCCCATTACCCGCCACGAGATCTCTGACTATCTCTCCGTCCAGGCGAGTGACCACCAAAGACAAGTAGGTGCGCAATAGTAAAAACATCCCCTGACTCAACAACAGGCCCGACTCCTTGCAATTCCAATGGGGTATCATAATGCTCAAAAGGCTGAGAAACTGATGTACGAACGCGACATTGAGTCCAGGTTTGATGTTCGGCGGCGGCACTTGGCTCACGCTCTGCCCTTCACCCAGTCTGGCTGCCCGAGGCGGATTGAGGAAGAGTCTTCTGTGTGCGTCGAAAGACATGGGCTTGGTGGGATGTATCTTGACCTCTGCTGTCGATGATCGATACGGCACGAATATGATTCTTGACCCATCCTTGCCCCGCAGCCCGGAATTCCTGCGCAACAGTCGTTTCCCTCGAGCTCGCTTCGCAGAGCTAAGCAGGAACCAGCGCCGTCCTCCATATGAACCTGCGATTATGCCAAGGAGTAGCGCGACTGTCGCTGCGAGGCGAGCGACCTTGGAGGTTTGCTTAATTTTGAAGCGGAAGAGACGAGCCCAGGACTCTATTACAGTGGTTAGAGGGTTCGTCGAGTGCCGCAAGGTCGATTGAGCGGCCATTGTCGAGCGAATGTGAGGTGAAAATGGGCTATTGCATCATCATGATAAATTGCTGGGCTTGGCCCACAGATTGACGAGGCGCATCGAAGAGTGAGCGTTCTGAAATTGCAGCAGCCTATCTCGAAGTTGCAACGAAGCCCCGATGAGCGAATGTGTGCATCCGGTGATGTTTGAACGACGCCTTTGGTGACCTCAGAAATCCATGAACCGAGGCAAAACTGGAAAAGTCACGTGGACTCGCCCATCCCGCTCTATTTGGTCAAGCCTCTTCATATGGAAACCTGAGGTTTCATGCTTGAGGAGAGGCATTATTGAGGCTCTGGAGATGCCTCCTGTCCCGACTCGAGCTCATCGTCCTCGTGTTGTTGTCTACCATCAGACCCATTTCGGACCCGATGGTGAATTTGTACCGTTGCTGCCCTTGGTGACCGAAGGCCCAGAATCTGTTGGACTTACTCACATCATCATCGCAGCCATTCATGTGAATGAGAGACCTGGCGACATCAATCTGAATAACGACCCTGCGGACCATCCTAGAAATGCGCCGCTTTGGGATGAAGTTGCTATTCTACAAGACACTGGCGTAAAGGCCTTGGGCATGCTTGGGGGTGCTGCCAAAGGAACCTATGAGCGTCTAGATGGTAGTGACGAAGCGTTTGAAACGTTCTATGTCCCTTTGCGTGACGTACTGCGGCGTCACAGATTTGATGGTCTAGATCTGGATATTGAGGAAGACATGTCGCTGCAAGGCATCCTGCGCTTGATCGACAGATTGATCTTAGATTTTGGCAACGCCTTCATCATCACGCTTGCGCCTGTGGCGACAGCCTTGCAGGGAAGAAGGCATTTGAGCGGCTTCGACTACGAGGCGCTGGAGGTGATGCGAGGCAGTAGTATTGCATGGTACAACACGCAATTCTACAACAATTGGGGGAGCCTGGAAACGTTTGTTGATTACGATGCCATCCTTCGTAAAGGGTTCAGATGCGAAAAGATTGTTGTGGGTGTACTGACCCATCCAGGCAGCGGACATGGGTACGTTGAGCATGGCGAGTTACTGAAGACCTTGAGCGCACTCAATCAGTTCTACCCTGGATTTGGTGGCATTTTTGGCTGGGAATATTTCAACAGCATCCCGGGAGATACAGCCAGGCCGTTCGAGTGGGCTCACATGATGAGCAGGATCCTGAGCAAGCCGTGATTGCGTCAGGTTGAAGGGATCATGACTGTCCATGATAGATGGTGGTGGGTTTAGTAAACGTTGAGGCTCTACGACCCCAGGTTTCACCATCGAATGCACGCAAGCCGGGAGATCGCCGAGATGGAGCGCTGAGGTCAGGAGCCAGGTCGGACGTGGGCGCCTGGCACAAGCAACAGGTTGAGGTTCCCGGAGAGCTGGTGGCCTTGATAGTTCAGGATCGAGCCCTCCGTAGACGTAGATCGGAGTCTGGATTGGATCTTGTGCTGTTGAGAGTTGGGAGTGTCTAAGCGAACAAGAAGATGACAGTAGTTGATAGCAGCGGGAAGGCGATCTAAGGGTGATTTGTCATTGGCTCAAACTGCTACGCTCGTGGCTGGCGGCTGACTGTTGCCGCCGGTGAGCGCCCATTTGCGGGATAGAGAAAACAGGGAACAGGCCTAGGCTCCGCGTGGTGGTTGCAGCTCAGGCCTCAGGGGGCCGACGCCCGACTCTTGCTTGCAAATTCTCCCTTCCGAGACAACCATCAGTCGCGCAATACTCCGTAGGGCCTTGCTGAGATGAATTCGATCAAAGCTTAAACAACGAATCAGGATGACTGGTTGCATGTGATTTGTGAAATGTGAATCTAGGGCGACTAGGAGGTTGTCCAGATAGACAAGTGGAGCCAGCAGCAGTGCCGGATGATGATTGGCTGAGCGAAATTGGCAGACTGTGGCTTGACAAGCATTTTCCCTTCCCGCGTCTCCATCTTCAAACCGTCACGACATTCACTACATTCATTCGATTTTGCTTCTCCCATCGCCAATCCTCCCCCGCTTGCGAATCCTGCATGACGCACTGAGATCGCCAGACTGGAATCGAGCTGCAGAGTCTCGGTTTACGCACAAATTTCGACGACCCGACTGGACTGCGAGGCTACTGCGGGCGCAATCAGATTCTGCATCATCTGCCCGCTTCCGACCCCTTCAGCATCCAACCCAATCAAGAAACGGTTCATCGGAGGACGACACATGCATACGGAAGAGACGGAGATCCAGATGCAATAGTTGAAAGCTGTATGTGTAACATTGGGGCGAAAGCTGCGATAGTCAGGCTGGATCAGGAAGCTGGTCTACACTCGAGGTACCACGGGGCTCTGTACGACATTGAGCGTTCACCTTCTGTAAAGACATCCACCACGGCGATACAGCCGGACGTACATGGTGGCCTGAGATGAGTGACGAGATTGCGCAAGCGCCGAAGGAGGAATATACATATTCGCAATCACCTGCTCCACAAAACACCCTAGACACAGCTTCCGGCTCAAAGGCTGAGATACATGGTAAACTTCCCGAACCTGTGCAACGTCGTGCAGAAACGTTGTTCTTGGTGGTGTCGCTAATGCCTTTCCAGAGACCGCAAGCTCAGCAGTGAGTCCTCTTCCAGATACAGCGCAGATTCATGCGACTTCTCCCGCACAGTTGGGGATCCCAGCATTCGACCCCTCTTCAAGTACGCTTGCAGTCAATAACAAAGACATACAGAACGATCCCTCACAAACGCCGTCACAAACCCAACATCTAGGAGCACCGAGTGTTCCCAAACGCTCTTCGTCCCAGTCAAAGCTATCTGCCCCCTCCAACTCAATGCCCGATCAGTTTGCCAACAATTCATCAGCTTTGGGCAAGAAGCGGTCAAAAGAGAGCCTCAAACCGAAGAGCAGAAGTGGAAGTTTGGCCAGTAGCAGTTCGAAGCAGGCTGCAGGAGCTGGTAGCGGGCAGCAAGCCGGGGAGGTTGGGTCGAAGAAGAAACGACGAGGGGGATTCCTGGGCATTTTGAGTTGCTGCAGTGCCCCGGAAAATGAGAACGAGATCGAGTTGGGTGACCAGGCAGTTCCGGCGAAACAGGCGAAAGTAGTCAAGCAGAAGCCAGAGCGGCAGGCTGCACCATCAATCAGTAAACCTATCCCGACCACGATAGCACCAAACAAGCCGGAGACAGCTCAGCCAGTGGAGCAAGACATAGGTGGACCCGAGTATTCGGAACACAAAGCAGCTTCGAAACCGAAGATGATCACCCGCTCGTCCAAGGACAAAATGTCTCCTGACAAGTCAGGTAGCCTGGGAAATCATGGCACGACAGAGGCTGATTTACCGGAGCCACCGGCGGCACCGCAGCGAGAGCCTCCACTACCTCCCCTACCCCCAAGCAGCCCTGCAACACTGGATGCGGCGGAAAAACGCGATGCGCCAATAGCGCCCACGTCAATGGCAGCAGCAGCGCCGAAATTAGCGACCGCAGCCGAACCTCCTCAACTTATCATGCCAGAAGAGACGGTGGCAGCCCAAGGTACGACCATCAATGACCGGACGCCCACCCAAGAGGCCCAGGACAGTGATGTGGCCATGCCCGATGCACCGCTCGTACCTGCGGCGAGAGAGACAGCTTCGCAGGACACCGCGCAACAGATGGCGCAAACCCAAATGGCGCTTCCTCCTCCACCACCAAGGAACGGCCAAGAGAGATCTGTACCGAGCAGTACTCACGCTACACCCGACGACAGGCCGCAGCAATGGCTACTGCCGCCGTTACAGTCCCAGTTGAAAGGTCGCAAATGCTTGGTCTTGGACCTCGATGAGACGCTTGTTCACAGCAGCTTCAAGGTACTGCGTCTACCTTCTTCATATGGACATGTCTGACGATCTCTAGATGCTACACCAAGCGGACTTCACCATTCCTGTGGAGATCGAAGGCCAGCTGCATAATGTGTATGTCATCAAGCGGCCAGGTGTGGATCAATTCATGAAACGGGTCGGGGAGCTTTATGAGGTGGTGGTGTTTACTGCATCGGTTTCAAAGGTACTGTGATCTTATCCTTCAGCCGCCTCCGCCTTAGCGCTAAAGACATTCCTAGTATGGTGATCCATTACTCGACCAACTCGACATACACCATGTTGTCCACCATCGACTCTTCCGCGAAAGCTGCTATCATCATCAAGGAAACTATGTCAAGGTTCGTCGTCCCTACTGTGTTAGTGCGATGCATCAAGCTTATAGTTCTTCAGGACCTCTCCCAAGTGGGGCGAGATCTCAAGGAGACCATCATCATCGACAATTCACCCACCTCTTATATCTTTCACCCACAGCACGCAGTCCCCATTAGCAGCTGGTTTTCCGACGCCCATGACAACGAGCTGCTTGACTTGATACCCGTCCTTGAGGATCTTGCCGGAAATGGTGTCAGAGACGTCAGCATGGTCCTCGATGTCTCATTATGACACGGTCTTGACAGCAGCACTCTAATCTTTCACTAATGAACGGCCGATTGCAAGACGCCTCCTGATAGATTGCCAAAGTACGATCTTATAATTATGCATCATTCCGAAACTCCTGACACCACCTTCAGTTCCACAGCGCCTTGGATCGCCTCCCAGAAAGCGGGCTTTGATTTTCCTACAGATATCTTCCCTGCCAGAGCAGGACTACAAAAAAGCGAGCAGGCAGTGCCTTTGTACAAAGAAAGCGAGCGATGAAGTGGATCTCAGAATATGCTATTGGACGAATCAGAGGGGGAAAGCAGTGATGCAATATTGTTGCACACTATTCTGGAGCAATTGGCCTAATCGAGCGGGACTGACTAGACGGGCAGCATTGTGGGCCAGCGAAAGCATCGTCGTCAACCTCGGTTTACATCTTGACTCTTGTTTGGTACTAATTGGCATAAAGGCATTGGCGTTTTCCACCCTCTTTCCAGCATATTTGCTTCTCGCTCTCATAGTGTATAATCCCCATGGAATTTGGCATCGGGCTACTTGCTCAATTGTTGAAAAGAGGCGATGGATGAAAGGAGGATCACTAGATGGATACCCCCAACAGCCGTTTTGACTATTCTTTGGCAAGCTAGCTGTCCTATCTATGCATCTTGAAATAGATACCCATTTCAGGCTGACATTGTCTGCCTTGCTATCTTTCGCGGCAGTGCTAAGACCACGATAGTGTTATACTAAGGACCAGAAATCTGCCACGGCTCCGCTCACCAAGTCGGCCTCACAGCTTGTGCTCCGAAAGTCCATGAACAAAAGAAAATTCAATGGTCGAAGCATCCTTCAAGCCATGCACTGAAATTGTATTTTTCCCCCAGTATCCAACCACCCTCACTAGTCTTGAATATTTTGCTTCCGTGACACTTGTAGCCTCGCTCTTCCCCTACAGTGACAGCACTACAAACCGGGCAGCCCAACGGAAAACGCGGTCGTGATAAAAGGCTGGAGCTGATGTTTCGCAAGGTGTTTGATGTTTGCTTCCAGCAACGCGACTCTGATATGTGACAGGGGCTATATGTGATTATGCCCTCGGAATATCTTGGTCTTGCAAAGGGGGTGCCAGAAGGGCAGCTTTCACGTTGGTAAGTTTGAAAAATGGATCCGGCCTTCTTGTCCTGGATGGCCCTTGCACCCAACGACCGAACATATCTCTTCTTTTTACAAGTCACGGGTCAATCCAGCTTTCTCCGCCCCACATGCACGTCTTGTTTCCACCATTGCATTGGACACCCACCAGGAATCATTATGGGTTGAGAATTGGCTATGTTGAAAGCCTTTCTGACCATCGATCATGGCTCAGCCGCTCCGGATGTTGGCGAGCCGTCCAACGGTAGGGATGTGTCATTTCCTATCATGCCCTTCCCAGTTGGGAAAAGTACACTGCGCTGCAAACTCATCTAGGCGAGCGAAGGCCATGTCGAACCATTTTTTGGGTTCAACGAGAAAAGGGGGGGGGGGGGTAACTCTCTTTGGCTTGTACATTTCATGAACCGACAATGGTCTGGCACATTGGGCCTAATTGAGAATGTCCATGTCGATGAAGCGATACCGCCGACCGTCACTATCAGTCAAATAGACTAACGGGGATGATGCGATGAGAAAGCTTTGCTGCATGAGTTTTTCTTTCATAAAGATCCAGATATGGGTATTAGTGGAAAGGATCGTTACGCATCGAAGAGCCTCCCAGGAGATCGTCGCAGCGACAGCGCATGCAAAATGGTGATAGCCTTAAGTCTTTCATCCTGTCAAATGTTGCGCGCAAGAACGTCAGGGCTCCCGCGTCTCAGGGTGCTCCACCAGCACTGCCCCGGAAAGGGACATTTATATTCAGCCTGAATCTTCGTCAAAGGAAAAACACCTCCATCTCAATCAACTTTCTTATCATGATGAAGATCATTTCCAGCCTTGCCGTTGCGTTTTTGTTGTTCTCCAACCTTGCCACCAGCATACCTCATATTAGCGCTGAACCTGCGGCGTCCCGGTCGGCAATGCTGAAGTAAGTAAACATGACCATACAGCACCCTTCAATCCTTTTCTTCCAGTGGTGTCCAAGCACTCTTCCTTTCACAGCCAGCATGTCTATTCCTCGAGTTCATTCCGCTTCTGACATTTCATCACGATCAGCCCCGTCGCGACCCGTCCTTACAGCTTCCAAATCTACGTCAACCGACTCACCCTTTGGGCCCCCGCCCGCTCCATCGTGTTCCTGCAGATCGCCACCGGGGAAGCCAGCAACCGGCCTCGCACCCAGGAGCTGCCGGATGGCGGATGGACCTGGCAGGGTCCCAACACTTTTCACGTGGAGAGAAGTCTGGACGAAAGCGTAGAATGGGGTGATGTGGTGCATTGCTTGAATGCGATGGTGAGACATTATCAGACCACCCAGTCGCCCTATGGATGTACGGTGGACATCCTCAATGGGTTTTACTTGGTCGGGACGGCTTATTTGGGGGAGCCTGGCGCGGCGAGTAATGAGACTGTGGTTTCCATTGGTGGAGCGGGCAATGACTCTTTGACCGCGTGAGCTTCGGGAAGACTTTGGTGGCAGAAAGTGGCTGGGATCGGGTCCTCTTTATATATACTATCTAAAGAAAGGAGAACAAGGAAGCGTTACTATACGGTTTTAATTTATATGAACGTGAATGTATCGGTCAATCAAAGAACTCTTCTGATATTTCAATGATTGTTCGACCTTTGTGTGAGAGCCTCAGTGTATGTGATAAATGTATGATCGATGAGCAATCTGGGTGGGCGAATGAGAGATCTAAGGAGATACGCCAAGCCGCGCTTGGCTTGGTACGGCAAGCCTCTGGCTATGGCCCTTACCCGCCCTCCCGTACACAATTGAGTGGCGTTCTTACGACAGGCTGAAAGAGGCCATGCTAATGCCCGATGATCCTTAGTCTTGTATACCGCTAGTGAGGCGAGCACTGTTCATGTGTGATCCAGGGCGTCAAGGGATCTCGACGGTCACCTGGAGGATGTCACGCTAACCGTACATGGCGGCACCGACCGCATTGGATCGAGCTCAGCTCAAGGAACGGTTCCTCCAATCTCGTTTTGTTGAAGAGGGCAAAGGCTAGATCCTCGAACAGAACACACGATTGTCACGGGCGTCATGATACACCCATTGAAGAGTCGTGATTTGGCAATCAAGAGAGCCTAGTGTTGTAGCTCTGCACATCTAGTCCAGGCCCAATTGTGGGCTTGTTCATAGCAAGCTGAATGAGTTCAGCTCTTGCCTTTCGTGGCCCCCCGGGCACATCCACATCACGGTCGAAGGGGGGGGAGATCGACGGCCGAGAGCATTCTATCGACAGTGAAAGGGTTCCTGGCTCACACCTCTTCAGTTGTGGACTAGCTGGCTTTCTACGGTTTATACATATAAGTAAGTCTCTCGCGTCTTTCTTGTCGTAGGTTTTGTAAGTCGAAGACGTAGAGTCCCCATTACACTGTACTTTCGCCTCTTCTCATTCACCGTCATACACCGTTCAATCGGTTATTTCATTGATCGTCTTCTCGACATTAGGCACATCCGAGCAATAGTCATGCCATCTCCGTTTTTCACGCCCGTCAGTACTGTAGGCGGCTCCGAAGGTACTCCATATGATTCAGTTCAACCCATGAATCATATTCGAACACTCACTATCTGGGACGATGGTAGTACAATAATCGGGTTTCATCTAGAGGGAGTCTCTGGCGATGAACTCAGTGGGAGTTCTGCTGGAAGAACATCTAGCACTCTGAGCAGACTCGACCTTCAGCAGGCTGAATTGGTGACCTCATTGACTATGTGGGCGTCCTCCGATGGAAAAAGTCTGAGCAGAATCAAAATCACCACGAGTCTTGGCCAGACTTTCGAGCCTGGTAGCGCAAGTAGAGACCTGGATGCGACCATCTTACCAACCGGCTCTGGCATCATTGTCGGCTGGTCATCAATTATTGACGGGCCCAACGTTGGGGGGGTCTTGAACGGCCTAGGTTTCCAATTCTTGATGCCATTGCAATCTGTCGCAATCAGCATTGTCAAACCTTCGAACGATCCTTCAGGTCAGAGCGACGGTATCTCATCGATCAGCCTCAGTCACGCAACGTTCTCCAATCCCAGCGCAGAAACAATCAAATACACTTTCCAGGACACTGTCACCAAGACTAACACCAGCCAGTATTCTCTACCTGTGGCCGATTGGTTTGACGGGTTTGTGACGGTACAGGCGCCGATCTATAGCATCGCCGCAGGGGCCACACCCACCTGGCAGATGTCGACAGCAACGGCAGCCACCACCCCTACGAGCACTGATGTGGCCCTCCAGTGGAGTCTGACAGGCGATCTGGCACAGGACACCAAAGTCTCTTGTACAGCAAGCTGTTTACGAGGTGTTCTCAACCTACATTATCGTGCCAATGTCACACTCACTTTCAAGGACTCAAGCATACCCGTTGCAACGTTTATCGCCGGTGGGGTAGCAGAGATCATAGTCTTCTCAAACGTTACCGCGGGTCTTGATAATGCCGCTGGGCCCATCTGAGTGGAGAGTCAAACATCGTACTGACTATTCACTATAGTCACTGAAATGGAGCTAGGCTTCAATTCAATAACGACGCCTTGGTTGAATCGGGTTGAGAAATGATGGATCACCGGGTGGGGAATGCTTTGAAGACTTCGCGCTTGCCATATGCGCAACATGCTATCAAAAATGTTCCAAATCCGAATTCACTGCCCACTTGCATATCTCACAGGCATCTCATTGAATACAACGAGTCGTGCAATCCGCAAAGTCATACCTGCTTTCCATAGGCAATGACTTTTCGACCGCGTGACTTCAAGAAACTTCAGTGGAAAGAAAGAGGAAGCGTTGCCACAATGTTCTGAGTCATGTAGGGCCTTGATGTGCTGACAAATTGAGGAAATCGTTCGATGTTTCAGGACATCCCAAAAATATCATGCAATTGTATTTGATTATGAGAGAACCGCCAGGCAGCGTCAAAAAGCTTTCGACATGGTACCTTGAAGAGCTGGAATATTGTCCACCATAAGTAGCAACAGGCAGCGCAGGGTACATTGCTCCTCCGTTGACTTGTTATACAACCATTAAATGATGTTGGTGAGACGCTAAAGCGATTTCGTAATTTAATATACGAGCGTCGTAGGGGCCAATTGTGTGAAGTGCCTCATAAGCCGCAGACTGAAATCAGGGGTTTGTTGATGTGCCTGACTATCTCGTGAGTATATCAATTCATACTCATCGGCGCGCATGCCAGGCAGAGCAAGATCGAAATCCTCTGGTTTGCCGGATAAGGTATCGCAAGCATCACCCAGAGGTGAGGCCTTGCATCGCTGAGAACTCGGAACTCAGACCTAGGACAACGTATTAAGCCTTATCCATGTTACATTGTCTATCCACTAAGCAGAATGACGAATGATCCTGTCGACTAAATGGTTGACCTGTACTGCTTTATCACAACTCCAAACCATGCAGCATTATCACATATTATCTCGATTCCAAAATCCCATGTATTTTGTATCCAGTCTATACTCATCAACGATTCCTCTAGTGCTTACCCAAAATCTGACAGAGGCAATTGAGGGGCCATCAAGCATTGAAAAGATACAGTGTAGAGGCATAAAAGGCGGGGAAACAATGTCACAGCCCTTCCGCTTAGAAAGAAAAGAAGAAACGTAGGAGTCAGGCCATTGTGCTTGCTCGCTTCGGAGTCGAACCGTCAGTCTTGGCATTGTCTCTTCCTACACCTTGCCCTATAAGCATTATTCTTCTCTTAAGCAATATGCCGTCTACGTTAGCGCCGGATTTCAGGCCATCATACTTGCTCGCTTTGCAGTCGAACCGTCCGTCCTAGCATTGTCGCTTCCTACGTCTGACCCTGTGAGTGTAGTTTGGCTCGTACGTAGCATGTCGTGTACGTTGCTGCGCGCCAAAGAGATTGCGTCCTTGAGATGCTGGATGTTCAATACAAGAGCGTATGTGATCACGCACATGACGATGGTGACCACAAGGAACGACACCAGGTCGGCGCTCTTCGGAAGAACATTCATGCCGTAGACAGACTGGACGCTGTCATCAGTGAGGCGTCCGTCCTTGTATGGGAGGGGATATGTTACCGCTGCGAGAGTCAAGGGGAGGTAGACGATTGTCACTAGTGTCAGCAGGCGAATGTTCCCATTTTGCTCCAACGCGAGTCTATTCTCTGCTACAGACGAGGCTGAAAAGAGCTGGGGGCAATTACTCGGTTAGTCTCTCCCCAACAAATCGATAATAATATGCAGTTTGGTTTCGGTTGACGTACGCCGTCACGTAGACTTTGAATTTCTTGCCTTTTGCGCTCGATGCGATCTCGCAATTCCCCGAACTTCTCCTGATATTGCTTTATCATATTTCTGACTTCGTCATAGTCCTCTTGAAAATCCGCAAGATTGATCGAATGTAGGACATTGGGGATCGAGCGTATTGTACCTTCTATATGCTCTGCACACAGTCGGAGGGACTGAAGGGCCCAGAAATACTTCTTGGAGTTGCTGAAATTCCGATCCTCGAACAAGACGCCGTGTCGCATTTCGCCGTCGAAAGTAATGGAGCTCTGGTCTCCGGTCAGCAAGACCAAAAGGCAGTAGAACGGCGGTCATCCTACGGGGAGCGTGGTCTGCTCATCAAGGGAGTTCAAGACAGCCTTCCATTCGTGCGCTATGCGAAAGAGATTGTTTCTGACCCACGCGGCAGCTGCGTATCGTCCATTTTCATTGAACTCAGACAAAGGACTGAGCGCCACCACCAAGGACGGCTCCTCAGATGTGGAGCCACTACTCCATGAAACGCTAAACTTCTGTTCGCGAATGTACTTCTCGCCCTTTGCCTCAAAACCGAATATTCCACTGGGAGAAAGAGGAGCCTGGTCTGAAGATGGAGGTCGCTCCGTTAAGCTGAAGTAAGGGATCGTGAACGCGGTTACCTTCGTGAGGATGAGTTTCAGCAACACCGACATTTATACGCAGAAAGGAGAAAGGGTTACAGACATGCCTAGAGGAACCTTGATTGTCAGTCGATTTGAGCGACCATCCATGGCCTTCATTATAGTGTCTGTCGATTGGGCTAGTGCTTAGATGTCTTCGAAGGGCAGCATATATGGTAGCGTAATCATGAGATTTGTCCTTCGCAGCGCAGAGCAGGATCGTACTCAAAGCGCTAGGTGTGAACGCGTTCACCTCACTCGGTCCTGTCAGAAGGTGTCTCATTGTACAGAAGATTTAAGCATCAGCAATACAAGACCTACATGACTCGACATGTCGACGTTACCGCTGATCTCTAAATAAATACACCATTCTTAGTCTGTCGGAAACGGCTCGGCACTGGACAGAATGACTCTGTACCGGACTGAATAGAGCGTGCAGCACTTCACCTGTTACAGATGACTTCGCGTTTGGTCCGGAGCAGCTTCTGGTATCTAAGGTAACTCGCCGGTGCCTGTCGAAGTCGGTTACAGAGAAGGCCTTGCTGTTGGATCTCTTCGATCCTTCCAAGAATTGGGGTTCCCTTTCAAACGTAAAACCCACGAGATCTTTGAGCGTCTTCTCCGCAATGAAGCATACCGCAGGATCCATGGGACTCGCATCAGGAAGAGCTAAGCGTGTAAGACGAGCTCAGATGAGGCTGAATGGCAAATGGTATTTACAACGGGCTAGTCCACCCCCGCAACCCGGTTCTCTCTCTCGCTCCTTGATTCTTTCATGTAGGAGATCGTTACTCCAGGGCAGGGCCCACTCTTCAGGCATGTGGACCAGTTTCGGAGAACGCGGTACATCGGGCTCGGTCTCTTGCGCCGCGAACGATGCAAGTGTTGTTTCTGGTTTATGGAGTTCGTCATTCGATCCTCATTAGGGCCAGACAGCCCATCAAGAACAGGCATATGGAGCAACGGAATGGCATACTAGGAGACTTGCAAAATGCATACCCTCACCTTTGACCTCCTCTACACTGACCTCCGGCTTTTTGCCATGGTCTTCCGAGGCAAGGCCGAATAACTCCTTCAAACACTGGATCTGGCCCTGTTGTTGTCGCTCAAGCTGGGCAATGAGCTCCTGAGCCTTGGCTCGATTCACTGCCTGCATCTTGGATAGAGGAGACTTATGAGACAATGGAAACAAAATTGTTATGCAGTTCAAGACCGCACGCAATAATGCTCTTCAGGAGAAGCACGTTGCAAGACCATAAGGCTGATGATAGCTAGACTTGAGCTAAATGATGACTTGCATGCCGGGCTAACGGCTGCTTTTTCTAGAATGCTTGGCGAGAGGTCAATGGCTTGGGCCTGGAAAGGCTGGAGACTCGTTCTGGTGTCTTTTCCAGCTCTGAAGGTGTTACCAGGATCTGCCTTGGCAATGACAATGCGACTTTATAAACGTGGGAAGCGATTCGACATGCCAATGCTCTTCAGTAATTGTGACTAAAAGCCCCAAATGCAAAATACTTGGAGCTATGATCTCATATGTTCCCAATTAGGTTATCGATCCTAAAAATACCTACGGGATCGCCCGCAGTTCGTATTTCGATGTATCTTCCTTCGCCCCGCCGATAGTCTGATATGCAAGGTCCGCCCAATCGCCCAAGGCTCGTAAAGCCCAACTTTTGGCCTGGATTGCTTCAGAATAAGTAGAGCTGCACCGACGATCCTTTGCTTTTGCCCAGTTCTTGTTCGTCCTTTCTCTGCCCTTTTGAGACTTCACTTCTGCTGATCATCGGTCTTTTGAGGAAGCTCGTCAAGCTGGCGCTTTGGGTTGCGTTGTACAATTTAGCTATATTGAGCTCTGATACGCACTGCCCATGCCCTCTCATCTGTCCAACTCCACTTCATGCCCAAATTGATAAGATTGGTGTTTCCGGTCGCCCTTCCCACATAATTTCAAGTCAATTCACCCCTCTCAGCACCTGCGTCTTACCACTTACCCTGTTTGCTTGGGTAACAGCAGGAAATGCCGACCAGAATAATGGCTGCTACTCAAACACAGCCAGATCAACGTCCGCAACAGAAATCCAAGCCAAACGCGAAGAGGGTCTTGAAAGGCAATGATATTCTTTCCAAGATGCTGCAATTGGAGAAGCAGAGCGCAGTAAGTATTGTACCTCTCCTTCTTTTGGACACCGCTACTGCCGGCCCTGCATGCTGTGCGTCACCCTCGCATATCGGGCCTCTACATCAGTCTCCACAATGCTGACCAATATCCTGCCAGCATAAACGCTCCTCCTCTGCAAGTCCAACAGTCACCACAAGTTCTAGGGAAAACTCCTTCAATGACACGGTGAAGCATCCTGTGCCTACATCAACAGCCTTACCTTTGTCCCCTGCATCGCCAAACATACAGCCCAGGAAGCAGACCTTACCCCTACCTACGTCACCACTACGGTCCCCACAAATGCCGCGATCTGAGACTCTTCCAGCCATGGTGGACGCCCAGAAGCCCAAGGATGGCGCGAAAATATCTACAGGACTAACGGTTGAAACGAAAGCTTTGCCGGAGGAGAAGGCAGGAGCGGAAATATGCCTATCGCCAAGCTGGTCAGACCACGGAGAAAAGGAACGTCGAAGGGAAAAGAAGAGACAGGAGCGAGAGCAACGAGAAGATGAGAAACGGCGAAAGCAGGAGCTGGAAGGTCGCCCTCCCGCCGGTAAAAGGCTGAGCAAGAAACCACCTCCTGCTGCCATGGAGACGCAGAAAATGCCGGCAGAGTTGAGAAGGCCACGTCGCAACTCTCTAATTGGCTTCATATCTAGCCGCGAATCGTCTAGGGAGAGAGACGATACGAGAAGAAGCTCCAAAGAGGAGAAGCGGATGTCAGGCTCATCCTTCACCTCTTTCATGACAGGCAGGCGATCGCAATCCGAATCTCGTCGGCCATCAATTGCGCTCGACGAGACCGCTGATCGATCAGAATCTGAGGCAGAGACCTGGAACCCGAAAGTCAGTGCCAAAGCACCGAGGCTACCAAGCCTACGATTCAGTTCCAGAAAGCAGAAGAATGGGAAGGCTGTGACGTGGGGTGCAGGTGAGGAGAGCGAGAATGAGTTTGTGGCTTTCGCCTATCAGCTGCACGGACCGGCCGTTAAGAAGACTTCGAATGACCCAGGCCAGGAACGAAGCGGGCCAAAGACTGTGTCTACTGTCAAGAGCAAATTTGAGGAAGCATCTATGAGTTCTGACAAATCCTTGCCTGATACTCAGCATAAGCAGCGACCTGCAGCTTCTGAAATATCCAAGAGTATGACAGAGCCGATCTTGCCGACATTGAAAAAGCCGCACCAGGAGACGATGAACACGAGCCGGCCCATGCGACAGCGTGAGACTAGCAACAAGTCTCAGCCAGCTGAAGCAAAACTCGGATCGCCTGAGTACCATACCAAAGCTGGATCGACGAGTAGCGAAGAAGCTGCCGCTGAATTGATCACCTTATTGAAGGATCAAAATCAGAAGCAGATTCAGGCGTTGCCATCGCCGAAGTCACCCTCCGCTCCGAACAGATCATCTGGTGATGGTAGCAGCTATGTACACAAACAGCGCATGTATCAGCAGCAGCGGTCCATTGCAGGGTTCGAAGAACAACAAGCTCTGCAACTGTTCAACGAACAAGCCGCCATTGCCGCTCTGGAACGGGAGAATCCTGAACAGCTTCCCAAGCCTGCCGAAGCATCAGACGAGAACGCGAATGCTCGCAACTTCTCGAGACCGTCTCAATCGCCCTCGAGGAACTTACAAAGGCCGAATTCGATGACCGAGGACGCTCCCAGAGGGAGGAGTGCATCTCCTGCCAAGCGAGCATCTATCCAACCGCGTGCTCAACCTCAGCCTTCGCCTCTCAAGACCGTATCCCAAGCACCGGCAACCACAATTGATAAGCTTCAGGAACAGCATACCAGGACGTTGAAGAGGGCGAGCGAGCAGATCCCACAGCTCAACCCGCCGCAAGCACAGGCCAGCAAAACAGACAAATTGCTTGGGTTTCGAAGACGCTCCAGGCAATCGCCCACGTCTCCTGAAATGAAGGGTCTAGCTGCCTCCCTCGACAAGAAGGAACCACCCGAGATCAAGGAGCAGCACCCGGCTCTGCGCCCAATCCCTTCGGAGAGTAAGCCTCAAGAAGAGGCGGCGCCGGTCAAACGGTCCAGGTTAGATCGCATGTCGGCGCAAATTCCTTTCCGAACACGGCGAGACTCTGCAAGTCCACCAGAGGAATGCAAGCCGGCTTCTCAGCCTGACGTCAAAGCTGCAGGCGTCTCCAAGACAAGGCCGTTGTCCAATTCAATAATGGACGTGAAGTCAGCCATGCCAAAATCATCCGCGCCTCCAGATCCACGGACAGTGCCATCTGACAGAGCCAATGACAGAGCCAAGAGAGAAAGAGAGCAAGCCTTAGCAAAAGCAAGAGCTTCTCAGAATGGTGTGGAGCAATCAGGAAAGCAAGCAAGGCCGCTTGCGAAGTCGATCCACTCATCAGAAAACAGCAGTCATTCGAGTGTTGACTCAGCTATCCTTGCAGCGGAGTACACAGAAGTGCTTAGCCCGACTTCCAGCTTGAATGATGACGAAGAGCCCAAACCCAAGCCGACGGCCAAGGTGCATAAAAATTCGGAACTGGTGGTAGAAAGCGTGACCGGAGAAGGCATTCTACGGAAAACGTCCATCACACGCCCTCGCTCCAATCCCCAACTCCAAACCCAATCGACGGTCAGCAACTCCCTGCCATCGCTAGATTTCTTGCCGAAATTGAAACATCAACCTCTGGTCAAGACGACGAAACCCACATCTGCGGGACAATCGCCATCCCCGCCAATGCCAGCGAAGATCAAAGTCCCAGTAACGCCCCCTTCAACCGCCTACAAATCCCCTGCCACGTCCAGTCCACCGGATCTCTCGCTCATGCCGCGCTCCCCCCTCCGCCGACCTTCTCAATTTCCGGGCCCAGCATTCAACCGTTCCGCGACCTCTGTCACCACACCCGGCAAAGGCTCGATGGCTGGGGGTCTTGAGGTGAAACCGATCGCCAAGCTTTTCGTCATCTGCTGCAAATGCAAATTCTGGCATGACCTCCCCAGCAAGCTCTACGAAGCCATGGCGTTGCCCAAAGAGCTGCATCGAAAGCCAGACGGCAGCATGAGCGATGTCGCGCCTGAGAAGTTGGCCAATGGTGCTGGTCAAGATAAAGCAAAAGGCGCGGCCGCTCGACTTGATACTGCGGTCAAGTGCCCGTGGTGCGAGCATGCTATGACTACTTGGTGCTGTGCTGGGTGGACTACAGTCGTCTACATGCATGAACGACATCATTGAGCAGATTATTCCTTTGGGCGATATATATCCTGGAGCCGTTGCATGCTGCAATGAGTCTATCACGACTAGTCATGCCATCAACACATTCGTTTCGACATACGCTAATCTTCACGATCAAACTCCTCTAATTTACGACCTGCTGAATGAAACGGCCTCTCTCGGTACATCTGCTAATTCATCTGCTAATCCTTCTCCGTAAGCTGTTTCCTGCAATCTTTGGCGTGCAATGCACTGTCTTTCAAGATCAAGAATGTGCAGCATGGCCGCGGAACAGATTCACTTTCGGATGAAAATGATTTTAAGAAACAGGCATTGGAAATACACATTGGGCGGCCTCCGGTGCCATACAAAAGTACATTCGCTATTCGGAAGATGTAACGATTCAGTACACGATGAGATCACATGAGTAATGATTATGCCTATGCCTGTATGGCTACAGTAAAAGTAATACAAGACACCAATTTCAATATTGTCATCTCTGTGGCTACCTTATTTTTCATGCAATTACCTCTTGCTCACTCAAGTCTTCACTTGCGGCAAGTGAGTGGCCAGATTACAAGCCATGCTTTTTCCCAATGAATGGACAGAAATAAGCTGTCAGAACCCTTGCCTCCATCCTTTTTACTATATCGTTCAAATAATTCTAGCACTAGAGTGACGCCGGAGAAGCAGGGGCCAGTTAGTGATTTGCATGGTGTGAATATGGGGCTGACTGCGAGGTGTGAGATGGTATTTGATGATGCGTCGTGATTGCCACGTATCTTTTGAGCCATGGGATGGATTTGGAGAGTGGTGTATGAGTGTGGTCGAGATAACGGATGAAAAACACTCACTCAACCGAATCCCAGAATTTCATTGCACCTTTCTAGGGTCCTTCTTTCGTTCTTACGCTGATCCTTACGCTCCACGTCGAATTTGGCGAGGCCCATCGCTTGCTTTGCTTCTGTACCGATGTTTTGCATGACAAAGTCAGGTGTCAGCCGCCCAATATGCTGAGACTCTCCTTCACCCGACGGAAAGTCTGGCGCTGGCAGGCCTTCCGAGAAAGTCTCTCTTTGTCGAGTAAGATACTCGGCGTTGGCTTCTGTCAACGGACATGCCGGGATATATAGCACGCTGGAGTCACTGCTCCCTGCGTGAACCCTATCCACAGCATGGATCGTATCGCAGTGCCACGCAACATAGTCCCCCGGATTCACCTCAGGAACATGCACCATCGTATGCTTCAGATCCAGATGCGGATGCAGCGCTTCATTCAACTCCTGGGCACTCGCAGGCACCGCCCCCTGCAGCACCGACGAGCTCTCCTCCTCCATCACCCAATTCTCCTCGCTCAAAAACCCCTCCCCCCCAACCACCGTACTCTTAGGCCGGAAAAAAGGCCGTAGCAGATAATAGGCCGTCGCCTCCCTGAACAACGGATTCACCATCACATGCCCCTCCCCGCCCCTCACCTCACTCATCGCCATCCACCCTTGGAACATGCGGAACATGCTGCAGCCCCCCGCGCCATTATACAAATCCGACACCGCATCCAACCTGCAGCTCGCTTCCCAGGGGTCATACTCCTCCCACCTCCCCTCGAGAATGGCATCGTACACCCCGCCCCGCCCATACCCCTCCCTTTCCCACCTCTCGCAGCTGCCGCCATCCACGTGCGGGCCCAGCGCGAACCCTGCATCCCCCGGTTGCCGGATGCGCAGGCGATCCGCATACGCGACCGGGTGCCTCGTCGACACCAAAGCTTCCCTCTTATCCTTCTCCTTCTTGTTCGAAGTATGCCAACGCCCCATCAGAAACCGCTGCGCCCTCAGCACGTTCGGATGCGCCCGCGCCAGCACCTGGCTCGGCGACCAATACAATTCCCACACCGCCGGTCGCTCCGCGGGGAACCCGTGCGTAGAGGCGGCGTTGGTGCGGATGTACCGCTGCACCAATTCTTTCCAGCCCAGGGCCTCGGCGGGGGTGACCACGTTGCGAATCACCCCGCAGCCGTGCTTGTGTAGGGCATCGCGGAAGGTGGTTAGGTTCGGGATGTTGGAGTGGGCGATGTCGGAGAATTGGAGGGTGGGGATTATGGAGGGGCCGGCGGCGCGGATTTTGGAGGTGGAGTGGCGGAGGGAGCGGAGGAGGCGGTGGAAGCTGGTGTGGATGGCGGGACCGTGTTGGGTGATGAGGTCGTGTTTTAGTTGGGCGAAGCGCGGAGGGAGGGGTGGGGAGGGGTTGCCGGAGAGGCTGGGGAAGACGGAGGAGATGTCGCCGGTTGGTTTGGGGGGTTGGGGTTGGGGTTGCGGGGGGGAGGTGAAGTGGCGGCGCTGTTTAGAGGTTTTGGAGAGGATTGGGCGGAGTAGTGCTTTGCCAGATTGGAGCGACATGTTGGGGCTTTGTGTGCTGGATCATTTCTTTGGAGATTCAGATCGCGAAGAACCGTGAATCTAATACATTTCTAACATGATATAGAAGTGTGGAGAGTGGGTGAAACGGATGGGCCCAAGATGTCGGATAGGCGGGAACATGCCGAAGATGATCATTGATGGTCTACAACGTACCCACTATCATCCAGGTCGTTATTGCAGATCAAGGCCTAATATGAGCCTCTTATCATCTCCTTGATTCACCCTACAGAATTCTGATTCTAAGTCTCTGGAGTATAATGCAGGCCTGTGTCATGTGAGAGGCTTGCCCGAGCAATCACGGCTCCTCTTCTCCACTGCCGTCCTGCACGCCCATCTCGCTGTTCCTTGAAGCATGTCATACCATCATCCGGCGCATAGACTGAACCATTCTCAGGCTTCCAGTCTTCGATATCCTGCTCTTTTCCCAACCATGTTGCAGCGCCTTGGGTTCGATTCTTCACCAGCCTCCTTCTTGCCTCATCCCATATTCTTAGACCTGTCCCGCTCCGCCGGATTGTATCTGCGCACCATGTCAGCCACTGTTCACAGCCCTCTTGCCATTTCTCGTACTTCAGTAGCTTCTCGATCAAATCAACGTGGGTCATGATCATCCGGCGGCAGCAATAGCGTTTACATCCCAGCTTATCCATAGCGTCACTGCAGGTGGAATATGTCAGCCATATTGTGTGTAGAGGAAGTTTGGATAGCATAGACAAACCCGTCAGGCACATTCTGATCCAATAGCTTGAGATATTCCTCCCACATGTCTCCAATCACCTAGTGGTAGCTGTCAGATTCAAGGGTCTCTAGGATACTGGGAGGAGAAGTGCATACCTTCCCGCAGGAGAAGCAGCGCACGGGGATGATCATCGCGGCGCATACAATGCTGATGAATGAAGAAAAATGACTGTCGTTGTGCTTCAAGAACTAAGAGGAAAGTCAGGCTTAGCGCACAATGATAGATTAGATTAGATTAGATAACTCTGAACAGACCCTAAACCCCACAATGTCCGTGTGAAGATTCGAGCAAACTTAATTTATATCTCACTGCTGCTCACATCATTCACAATTCGTTGACATCAATGCCTGTTTGACGTATCTCACACGCTCAGCTGTACCATTAGCGATCAACTACGTCGAGCTACTGCCATGGCGAAGAGGAAGCGTCATGCGGAGTCCGGGGAGAGGGTCGATGGTGCGAACCTCAAACGCGCGAAAGTCGAGATTCCTGCTTCGACCTCGGGTGCAAGCATCAAAATTCATGCAGGAAGTGATCAGCCGAGTAAACTGAGTGGGAATGAACGGAGGGTTCCTCTGCAGGCGTCTCGAAAACACGACAATGCAAGAAGAGCTTTGAAACACGAAGGAAAAGACAAGGAGCAGTCTAGAGAGACGGTGGATGTGCCTGTTCAGAGCGAGAAGGCCAAGATTGACGGCAAAGATCATGCTGGAGGAAAGGAACACGAGGCTCCTTCGCCGGGGTCACGGAAACACAACAAAAAGCTGAAAGCGCTGAAGAGAGCAGAAGAAAAGGAGCATTCTGGACCACAGGTCGAAGTGCCCGTTCAGGAGAAGAGCGACAAGAGCGACGGTCACGCACACACCGAAGGCGAAGTAAATCATCAAAGCATTCCTCTGCTGGGGTCACGGAAACAAAAAAAGAAGCTGAAAGCCCTGAGAAGAGCAGAGAACAAGGAGCAGTCCGGAGCAAACGTCGAAGTGACCGTTCAGAAAAGGACAGACGGAAACGACAAGAGCGACGGTAAGGAACAAGTCGAAGAAAATGAACACAAGGCTTCTCTGCCGGAGTCACGGAAATACAAAAACGCAAAAAGAGCACGTAAGAGAGCAGAAGAGGAAGAGCAGTCTGAACTAAAGGTCGAAGCGCCTGTTCAGATCAAGAAAGACGACAACGACAAGAAGGACGGCCACGAACAAGTTGAAAGAAATGAACGCAAGGCTTCTCTACCGGGTCCATGGAAACATGAGAATGAACGAAGAGCCCTTAAGCACCAGGCAAAAGAAGAGGGACAGTCTGTTGAAAAGGCTCAAGTGCCCACTCAGAGAAAGGAACGGATGGAACCTGCTCACCCAGGCGAGGTATCCCGAGAGCCTCACCCAGGAGACGTCGCTCTGATGAACGGAGAGCTGCCTGACGCGCCGGCATCTCAGAATGTTAAAGTCAAACTGAAGAAGAAGCATGGTAATTACTTCAAAGACCAGAAACTGGCTCGAAGGGCGATGGCGGCCGCAGGTGACACTATCAAAAAGATTGACACCTCCGATCAGAACGATGCACAGGGTCCACCGACGATTCTGAAAGTCGACGAAGTGCAGGAGACGCAGCAAATGCCGGTTATGGGCAGGAAACACAAGCGGGACAAGGCTCGAAAGCCGGATGGAAAGGCTATTACCATTACTGAGTCTGGCAAGGAGCCTGCAGGGAAAAACGTGAGCGAAGTGATGGAGCGCTTGGGAGGTTACGAAGTCCAGAAGCCATCGAGTAAGAAGACCGAATTAAAGTCGAGCCGGAAGAAGAATCTTGGCTCTCTTGAAGCAGAGGGGGTGAGACCAGCTGAGAGCGAAGTGGTTGAGCCCTCGGGAGGTCACAACATCCAACAGCACTCGAGTAAGATCAAGTCAAAGTCGGGCAAGAAGAATAAAGTCAAGCCACTGGATATGCCGGAAGTGGAGCACTCTGTCTCAAGTGAGGATGCCTTGGAGCAGGCTGTAGCTGCTAGCTATCCTGAATGGAATGTCGCGCGCTCCACAGGTGGTCAGATGCTGGACACAGATCCAATCTTCTCCAAAGATGAAGAGTAGGTTCCTAAAAGGCTTACATTAGCCTGTGCGTAGCTAAGGTCGATCAGATACATGTTAATTTCATATCCTACATACGTCTCCGTGTATGCCACACCAACTTCTCTGCTTGTGGGTACGCTTCGTATTCAGAAAGGAGAAAGGATTGCCGCCACCTGCCTATCACCCTTTGACCCTCAGGGAGTCTATATGATTTCGAAATCTGGGCTCATCGAGCTCTGGGATTGGTCGAACAGCAAGAAAGTCGAGTCCTGGACATTGAGTCACGATTCGAAATTCCTTCGACTCAACAAACGCGGAGCATCGAACGAGCAGGTGTCGGCTTACATCGTCCATGACAAACCGGTCTCCCAACTGTGCGTCTACGACCTCACGAACACCGGACGGGTTCCGCAAGACGCGACTCGGCCCCTGTTTACCCACGAGGACGCCATCACATCCCTCGATGTCTTGGACAACGGGAAACAGATTGTCATGACTTCGGGCGCCCAAGTGATACTGGGCACCTGTTCGGATCCCCACCCAACCGATCTTCCATCCCTGATATACGACTGGCACATTGTGACATGTCCCGACTGGATTGCCAGCATCGACGTGAGAGTACGACCAGCGGATAGAGACAACAAAGGTCTGCAGAAGAAACAAGGGCCGTTCCAGAGTATTGATCTTGCCCTGGGCTGCCTTCGAGGGTCCATCCATCTCTACGATGATTTGCAGCACAAGCTCTACCAGCAACAGCATTCATCCAACAAAGGTCAGGCCAAGGACATTATATCACGTCAACTTCACTGGCACCGAAACGCTGTCCTAGCAGTCAAATGGTCGTCAGATGGCAAATATGTCATCTCCGGAGGCGAAGAGACCGTTCTGGTCATATGGCAGCTGGACACTGGCCGCAAAGATATGTTGCCGCATCTGGGCGCACCGATTGAGAACCTAGTAGTATCTCCCCAAGGCTCGTCTTATGCTGTTCGGCTGGCGGACAACTCGGCAATGATCCTCTCGACTGCTGAAATGCGTCCTACATTCAGTGTCGCTGGGATCCAAATGCCCACTATGGATATTTCCTCGAACCCACTCCCAGCTCTGCCTACTGTCGGAAATGCTCACGCTCGTCCAGACCTTATCAGCAAATCTCCCAGCCCGGCAAGCGTCTGTCCGTCGAGGCCAGGCCAGCTTCTGATTGCCGTCCCCCCTCATTGCGCATCAAGGAGCTCTACAATCATGAGCGAAAACGCTTCGTACCTCCAGACCATCGACTTGCATTCATCTCAGCAGCTATCTCGACAAGCAATTGTGCGAACGAAAGTGACAGATCTGAACATGGGCCCCGAGGGCAATCAGATTGAAGAGCCAGATGTGAAACACATCGCCACAAGCCATGATGGGCAGTGGCTTGCGACTGCAGACGAGTGGGCCCCGCCTGCTCGAGATATCGAGCCATTGACCTTTGATTCGGAGAAGACGCATGAGGAGCAGACCTTCAGACAGGAGGTCCACCTCAAATTCTGGTCATGGAACCAGGCCGAGGAGATCTGGGAGCTCGTTGCCAGGATCGACAATCCACACTCTTCTTCCTCTGGCAGCGCATACGAAAGTGGCCGTGTGATTGCGCTGATTTCGGATCCAAGCGATGTAAGCTTTGTTGAGTTTGGCGAGGATGGCCGTCTCAACTCATGGCGGCCTGTCAGTCGGCGTCGCCACGGGAGCCAAGTCAAGGGCAAAGACGGTGTTGCGCTTACCAATTGGCAATGCAGCTTCAGCACCTTCGTTGTGAACCTCAACGAGGCTGGCATAACATCGACTCGACCCGCTGCAAAACTCGCCTGTTCCCCTGACGGCTCCGTGATAGCTCTCAGCCTGCAAACCGAAACCGCATCTCCTATCTACCTCCTTGACGCTTTCGATGGCTCCATCAGAAGCGTACAGACAGGTCTTTACTCCGCACCTCTCCTTGGTCTCGGAATCATCGATCGTCACCTCATCATTGTTGCTTACGATCTCGTCGTTTGGGATCTCGTCGATGACGAGGAGCACTACCGCGTTAACCTCGAGCTGCTTGACCTGCCTCATTCGACGCTCACTACCCATAGCCATTTGGCAATCAACCTCCACGACAAGACGTTTGCTCTTGTTACGCCTGCGCAGAGTCACAGAGCCAAGGAACTAGCAGGGCTGAAGAGTGCTATTGCGATTTTTGACCCGTTTCAAGAGAAACCGCTCTTCATTAAAACCTTACCGCGTGCCACGATGTCTCTGCAACCGGAGGTTGGGGGAAGAGGTTATCATGCCATTGACTCCTTTGCGGAGATAAGAGCCATTATACCGCAGGCTTCATTACCCTCGCCACCGGAAGAAACGGCTGGCCTGCTCAGCCAAACAACACATTCTCAGGGGTTGGATCAGTTGTTTGGTAGACCATCGGAATCTCGTCTGAATTTGCTAGCTGACCAGCCTGAAGCTAGGGATGTAGGGGATGGGAATGGAGAGGAAGGGAAGAGGCCCGAGGTCAAGCTGGAGCAGCTGCAGGAGATCTTCAATCAGGCACCGAGTCATGAACTGCCGCCGGTGAATGAGCTGTTCAGGCAGGTCATAGGGTTGTATGGTCGGAAAGATGGTGCTGCTGTTGCGTGAGACTGTAGAGAGCAAATGCTGACGAAGAATTGATTCGAGAAAGCTCTGCAAGCTGGCTCTCTTCATCGCAAGGCTTGATCATTTGGTAGGCTATTGGGCTATACTTCAAGCTCATCTACGCCATTTGAAATGTGGATACGTCGGATATGCTTCTATACGCCTGCTTAACACCCAGATTACACAAAGCTACAATGTCGAGACGTCTCAGCATCTCTAGTCATTCCTCTCTGCCGTTGGGTAAAACATCCTCTCTGCTGCAAGATTGCGCACCAGGTTTACCTGACCCAAATCTGAGATTCACTCACAAATTTTCCTTATACAAATTTTCCTCATACAAATTTCCCTGACACAAATTTCCTTCACACAAATTTCCCTCACCAAAAGATTCCCTCACCCAAAGATTCCCTCACCAGAGATTCCCTCACCAAAAGATTTCCTCACCAAAAGATTTCCTCACCAAAAGATTTCCTCACCAAAAGATTTCCTCACCAAAAGATTTCCGATTTCCTTACCAAAAATTTTTTCCCTCTGAGATTCCCTCACCTGGATTCCCTCACACAAATCTTTCCCTCACACAAATCTTTCCCTCACACAAATCTTTCCCTCACACAAATCTTTCCCTCACACAAATCTTTCCCTCACACAAATCTTTCCCTCACACAAATCTTTCCCTCACACAAATCTTTCCCTCACACAAATCTTTCCTCCACACAAAATCTGAATTTGCGCTCGTAAATTTCCCGCTCCTAAAATCTCCCGCTCCCAAAATCTGAGAGTCCCTTACCAAAAGATTCCCGCACCAAAAGATTCCCGCACCAAAAGATAAAGATTCCCCGCTCCCACCCTCCCAGAATTTCCCGCTCACAAAAACAGCATTCCCCAGAATGCCGCCTCTACTGCATCAACTGAAATTGCTCGACGACACAACCATCCTTTCTCTCCATCCAGTCTCAATTCATCCATGCCCCGTTTTCAACTTCATCCCCATATCCAAAACGTCGTTCCTATTGCCCTGAAGGATGGCAGTGTCTCTCTCTCACCGTTCAGGACTGGCAGGGTATTGGCGCAATCATCATGAACGGCCTCTCTCTCACTAGGGATCAGTCTTGTGAGTCGGGCGTACAGCCAGATCAGCACCGTGTTAATGGGGTAGGAATTGCGTGCGCTGCGCAGATTTCAATTTAGGTGCGCAGGTTCGATTTCGGTGCGCAGATGCGTTTTTGAGTGCGCAAAGTTCAATTCTGGTATGCAGATTTCAATTCTGGTGCGCTGATTCGATTTTGGTGCACTGATTCGATTTTGAGTGCGCAGATTCGATTTCGGTACGCAGATTCGATTTTGAGTATGCAGATTCGGTTTTGGTGCGCAGATTTTGATTTTGAGTGCGCAGATTTTGAGTGCGCAATTTTCAATTTAGGTACGCTAATTTGATTTTAGTGCGCTGATTCCATTTTGGTGCGCAGATTTTGAATGCGCAGATTTTGGGTGCGCAGATTTTGATTTTGAGTGCGCAGATTTTGAGTGCGCTTGATTTTGAGTGCGCAGATTTTGGGTGCGCAGAAATTTTCCCGCACTCAAAATTTCCCGCACTCAAAATTTCCCGCACACAAGATCAGATTTCCGCATTAAATCCAGATTCCCGCTCACATATTTTTTACCGCATTTAGAATTCCCGCTCTCAAAATCAGCTTCACGTACACGATCTCCCGCACACAAATTGTCCGCTCACAAATGACAGTGGTCATTACACCCAGTTTCTCTCGCTGCCAGACAACGAAATTGGAAGAAGCGGGCTGAGCCAGCTTCTATTCCATTAGTGCCGACCCTCCATTCGAGAGTAATCCATTACAGGTATTCAAGACTTTATGATCCGGAAAGATAATGGAATCTTCGGGGTAATATGGAACGAGCATGAAAGCTGTGATGGATGTCCGTCATATTACATAACCTAGGCTGCCTTTTCGACGTATCTCCGCTGAGGATTCTGTCAAGGGGAGTAAAGGGGGGGGGGGGGGGGGAATGCTGCCCGAGGATTCTCTGCATACATTGTAAAAGTAGGTTTGGAGAAGAGCAATGGGGCTCGCGTTGAGGCAGTTGAGGATTTTCGCGAGGTTTTTCTGTGCTGGAAAATGGGAGGACAGATGCATTGACAGCAAACTTGCAATCTCTTCAGGTCTGGGCAGATTGGGAGTCCGGATCGTTTGGTGTCAATTCTTCGTTAATCGTGCAAAAAGGAAATAGCTCCTACCCAGTAACAGAACTCACAATCTAACCTCCTCCCAAGCATTCAAATAGAATTTGCCTCACGATATCCGAAGAAAGCTGCCCATGCCCTTCCCTTTCCCCCTGTCCCCCCTCTTCCTGGAACCCCCTTCAATCAAACACATCACTAGCAAATCGCTCATTCCTCACCCCCTGCCACCACTCCTCCGCGCCCTGCTCATCCCTCTCCTGCCCCGCCATCGCCCCCCCCTCAATCCAACACCGCTTCAACACCCCGCCCACCCCGTCCGCCACCCTCGCACTCCCACACACAAACACCTTCCCCCCTTTCTTCCACAACTCCCGCACCTCCGCCCGATCCTTCCACACCCGCTCCTGCACATACCCGCACCCACCGCTCCGCTCCGGCGCCGTCGAGTAAGCGGACCTCACACTGACCGCCCCGTCGCGCGCCCATCGCTCCAAGTCCGCACTGTGCAGGCTGTCGCGGTCCGGGTGCCTGCACCCGTGGAACAGCACCGCCGGCGCCAAGGTGCGACCCGCGACGATCTGCTCGTGGCGGAACTGGACGAAGCCCCGGAAGGGCGCGATGCCGGTGCCCGCGCAGATCATGATGACGGGGATGTTGGCGACGTCGAGGGGCAGGTGGAAGGATGCGTGCGAGGGGCGCACGGAGACGTGGATCCGGTCGCCCGCGCTGAGCTCGGACAGGTAGGTCGATGCCGTGCCGTGGTATTGGTGGGCGGGATCGGAGAGGGAGGGGGAGGTCAGGACGGCGTAGGTGAGGGTGCAGGTGTGGGGGGAGTGGAGCGGCGAGGAGGAGATGCTGTATTGCCGCACCCGGAGCGGGGGAAGCATGGCGAGGAAGTCGCCGAAGGGGAGTTGGATCGCTGGGTGGGCCATTAGCAGGGAGAAGGGGGTGTGGTGTTTGGCGGAGATGAGGGCTGGGGTGAGGGAGTCGAGGGCGGAGCGGTCGGCGGGGTCGTCGGCGTAGGAGGTAAGGGTGGAAACATTCTTTTGGGTGGCGAGCGTGTTGAGTTCCACGTAGGCGGAGAGGAGGTCATATGCGGACATGGGTCGGTTCTGGGGGAGGGAGGTGTGTTGGGTGGTGTTGGGGATGAGCAGGGTGGCATCCCACGCGAGACCGAAGCGGGCCATGATCTGCTTGACGATGTTGGAGGGGTTCATGGGGAGGATGGCGAGGTAGTCTCCGGGGGTGTAGGTCATGTGTGTTGGGAGCTGGAGGGAGAGATGTTTCTTGGTAGGGGAGTCTGGGGATGTGAGGATGTCGTTGTCCAGGACGATTGCTTCGGAGACATCTTGGCGGAGATCGGTGGTTCGAGATGTGGGGTGGAATTTGATGTCGAGGCCGTGGCTTTTGATGGAATCCTTCGTGCCTCCTCCGAACGCTTTGGTCAAGCTGGGGAGGAGACGGTCATCCTGCCAATGATCAAAGTCGTCAAAGACATGACCGCCAGCAACATCGGACAGCCCGGCGTCTGTTAGGCGATGACCGCCATGCTTTTCAAGTAGCGAGTCGACCAGCTTGGGTATCCTATGGAATGTCGTCGCCCAGTCATCTGCTCATGGTCAGGAACTTCGCTCCACCAGATCTGATACAGAGAGGCAGGGCAAGCGACTTACGATTACCGCAACCAAACACGCCAAACCTGACTCCTTCCAGCTCGCTTCCCTTCAAACTCTGCAACCACTCCACAAAGTGCGAAGCGTTATCTGGAGGCTGGCCTTCGTAGCTCGAAGTGACGACGACCACTGGCTGATCGGTGGGGAGCTTGTTAGTTGCCGAGTTCATTGGCATAATCTCAGGCGTGAAACCATGACTTGAAGCATTGTTGGCAAGCGCATTCGCCAGGGACTCGCAGGTCCCGGCATTTGAGCCATAGAGCACCGTCATGGGCGTCTTCTTCAGATCCCCAGCCTATGACGGCGTATCAGCTACTGACACCGCGCAGCAAATGATATGGTACCCATGATGCTCACCTCTTCGATCTTCTTATCCTGCGATAGCCTCCTGCGCTTCTTGACCTCTTGACCCCCATAAAGATGATGGTCGAGGTCAGTAGGATCCATGTCCTTCCTCAGACGCGCAGTCATTGTGTATCCGATTGGCTTGAGTGTCACGGTCTGTCGGACTCTCATGGTATACGAAGGATCCGTAGACTGCAAATCAAAGTTCTGCAGAACCATTGCAATATTGAGCATCCCTTCCTGCCATGCAAAGTCTCTGCCAATGCATCCACGCATGCCGTTGCCAAAGGCCTTGAATACATTAGCAATGATCGATATGAAATGGACGGGACTGATGTACCTTCCAAGAGTTACGGGGAAGCTTGTTGAAATTCTGATCGAGCATTCGTTCGGGAATGAATTGATCAGCGTTCTCACCATACACCAAAGGATCTCGATGGACCTTGAGCATGTTCCACTGGATAACGTCATCCTTGTTGATTTTATACTGCTTCTTGCCCAGGAGAAGCGGATAGTCGGCATCATTCTGGCTTTTGGGGCTGACTCGGGATCCCGGCGCCGTTGGCCACAGTCGGACCGCCTCCCTCAGGCAAGCTGTGATGTAGGGCAACTTGCTCAAGTGCTCCACCGTCACCTGCGCTCCCCCAATGACTGTGTCAACTTCCTCCTGGGCTTTCTTGTAGGCCCTCGGATTGCTGTTGAGTAATACGAAGAAGAAGCTAAGCATTCCAGAAGTCGTCTCGTGCCCTGCAAGACGTTGGTATCGCCCTTGTCCCCGTGAATGGAAGCTACTCACCAGCTAGAAGGAAAGTGATGGCGTTACTGACAATGTTTTCATCGGTCAGACCTTTACCCGTTTTGGGATCCTTGCCTCTCATCATAGCATTCAGTAGATCGTTCTTGCTTGAAGGGTGTTCTCTTCTCTCCTTGATGGCCTGCAAAGCAATGTTGCGCATGATCTCGATGCATTGCCAGTATTTCTTGGTGGAGGCACGGTAGACATAGTCATTCACAAACTGTGGCCGGAACTGCCGTCGGCCAGACTCGGCCATGAAGAATTGCAAGGCCTCCACGAACGGGTGAGATTTCTCGCGATAGAAGGAATTGAAGCGCGAGTCCATAGCTGAGAGGGCAATCGTATCCAGCGTAAGACGCGTCAGATCGTCCACAGGATCTATCGGATGGAGAGGCCCTTGGCGTGCCCATTTGGATAGCATCTGGCACGAGACATCGTACATTTCTTGCTAGATGTTAGCGAAACTGTCGTCAAAAACAAGAGAACAGTGCTACCCACCGCCAAACATTTCCCTGACGGAAAGGGGACCGAATTTCGGCATGAGTGCACGATGAGCAACGCCCCATGCTTCCTCGTCGTTAAAGGAAGTGAACAGACCGTCTCCCAGACCATTCCTCATGTGAAACAGTGCACCTTGATTGGGTCTTTTTTCATAATATCGCTCGTCACAGACGCCGTCATAGACATCATGGCTGTTGACAACCACTACACTCTGCCCCACGGTGTGGTATCTGAAGATCTCACCATAGACATTGGATACGCGGGTGTAGCTTGCATGGGTGTCTGTTGAATCAATATCGTGGATGTTACCTAAGAAAGGCACACCTGACAAAGTGGGAATCTCAGTCATGACGAAGGGTTGGATTGTGGGATTTTGGATTCAATGCAAAGTATGGAGGATGATTGCAATTGTTCGAGAGAAGATGCCGTGGGCGGTAGACGCACGAGGCCAGAGGGCCTTATCACTTAATAATTCATGCTGAAGGAAGATGCAAGGAAACGGATTCACCGGCGTATTGCCCATCTTTTTATACTCGATTCGGAAGCTGTTCGAAACCGAGGCACTATGCTAAATATCGTGAATCCACATGCCGAGTCAAGCAAAAAGCCTCAGATCATGCAACCCCCACCACCAGGAGTTGTGATGGACGACGGCTTTAAACTCGGATTGGAGCAGAGGACCGAGATGCGTCTGCATCGAGGAGAAGCTCAGACGTTGACGCAAGCTCCAAGTGGGACATGCATAGAACGGAGCGAATGCATCGTGGACATGCGTCCATGTGGCGACCGGGCCTATTTCCGTCCAGTGCTTTGAGGACATCACAAGGCATGGCAGTATCGGGACGGACGGGTGGACGCAGCGTCTTGCTAGGTAAGCGCCTCTGCTTGAATCAGGTAAGCATGGACGAATAAAGGTCCATGGACTGCAGATGAATGTGGCTGGTGGCTCAAAAGAAGCAAATCTGCGGAACGATGATCGACCTCGCTGTGTCGGTTATGAGCGGAAGATCACAAATATTCTTTGTTCATCTATCCTTTTGCACATGTTGCAAGACCGAGGTGCCGGCTCGCTGCATCACCACGAAGCCAGACGTGCCTGTGTGCATATACAGTGACTGTGGGGAAATTGAGACCCTTGATTGCTCTCCAGGATTTTGCGGCTCGTGGTCCGATCCCCGATGGCGGTGGCGGTGGGGAGGGGTCTGCATGATCGAAACCAGTCTTTTTCCAGGTACAAAGTACGAGCCGTCTCTGGCCTTGAAGCTAGGCATCCTTCATTCCATCCTCTTGCAGGATGCCTATCACACTAAGTGAATTGATTGCAATACGCATAGAAGACGGTTGCCCGGCGAGTTTGATTTGGCTGAAATCCGGTGGGTGGGGAAATATTGCCAGACCCGGGCTGCTGCTGTTCCGTAGTGGTGACCGGACCGTTCTATGACAAGGAAACGCAATGAAGTGTGGATTGACGCTCGAACGGTGGAGCGGGTTCCCAGGATCCCAACGTGCGATCGTCATGGATCCAGTCCGACGTAGCATTCCGAGCAGTTTGAGTCAGACATACCCGGGAAAGTGTTTACTCCATTTAGACATGCCGGTCACATTATATGCGAAGCGGTGGCTTCAACATGCTGACTTGCTCGTGTCGACTTGCAATCGCCGTGACACCATGTCTCGCGGGAAGGTCAATCCCAACCGCGACCCCGATGTCGGTAGTATCAGCACAGCTTTCGTACTGTATCTCTAAGGCTGGAGAGTTGCTGCTCAGAATCTAGTATCTTTCATCGTCAAATGTGAAACGGTTCTGAAAGGCGGGCGTTTCGACAAAATCTTCTTGCTGACGGTATTGGACCTCGTTAGAGGACGGTTCTTGATTTTGCTTCGACTTAGACTGGAGTGTGTTCTCTTGACTCTTGCCAACGACGTGTCTGAGCGTCCCGAAAGAGAGCACATCCGCAATCCGAGGGCTACCCGCGAAGAGCATACACAGCCGATCAATCCCACAACCCCAGCCCCCCGTAGGGGGCATTCCCGACGCGAGGGCCTGCAGATAAGCTTCGTCAACTTTGGAGCCGGCGTTCTCGGGATCTTTATGGAGAAGCTGGGCTTCAAACTTGCGGCGTTGCTCAATTGGGGAATTCTCTTCCTCATAGGTGTTGACCAACTCCCGGCCATTCACAAAGAGTTCTGCCCTCGCGGCCACTCGTTGGCCATTCTCGATGTGTGAAAAAGACTTTGCCAGGGGAGAAAGACATTCAGGGTGATTGATAATCCAAGTCGGCTTCTTGTAT
Source organism: Ramalina intermedia (assembly GCA_003073195.1). NCBI lineage: Eukaryota > Fungi > Ascomycota > Lecanoromycetes > Lecanorales > Ramalinaceae > Ramalina > Ramalina intermedia. The sequence goes on along the minus strand of PEKF01000017.1, from coordinate 196,897 downwards.
TTGTGTTCGAGATAGGTATTCGAAAGCTTGTCAAGAAGACGGGGAAGTGTTGGATCTGATGGTAAATTCAGATTGTGACCGCGGAAGATGGCCACGAGCTCTTCAAATGCACGGGGAGATGTGAAGTCAGGTAATCTGCGTTGCATGGACTGTTCGATAGCGGTAATGAAGTCCAGCTGCCGATACGGTGGGCTGAAGTCTGCTTGAAAGCCGGAGAGGTCCGGGTCACTGACTCGGAGCACAGCTTTCACGCCTTGTGACAAACGACTGAACATGGTTTCAGTCATCCGCATGAGCTCGTTCAGGTCTGCGTAGGTCTTGTAGAATTCACAGGTCCAGAATTCTGGGTTATGGTTCATGTCGATGCCTGCCAAGTTAGAAACAATCTTGAGCGAGATAAAGGACCCCTACCTTCGTTGCGAAATGAAGGTCCAATCTCAAAGACTCGTTCAAGTCCTCCAATGATTAATCTCTTCAACCAGAGCTCGGGGGCGATCCGTAAAGATAATTCTCTACCCTCGAATTCCGTGGCACGTGTTGTGAAAGGTCTCGCAACAGCTCCACCAGCAGTTTCCGCCAGTATTGGCGTCTGTACATCCACAAATCCGTCTTGCAAAAGGAAGTTCCTCATAAACTTTAGAATCTCAGATCTTAGGTGTAGGATCTGAGCCGGCCGTCGGTCAATCAACATATGGATATGTCGACTTCGGGATTTTGTTTCTTCGTTGGAGATCTGTCCGGGAAGGGGCAGGGTGCATTTCGAAAGTAGCATTGGCAGTTCAGTCGCAAGGACGGAGAGCTCATTGCTTGGGGTCCGGTAAGGGGTTCCCCTGAAGCCTTGGGTTCTGTCAATAGTGTTCCCTTGCTGCATAAGCATCCGGATTCTTACTGATGATATCCCCCCGGTCGAGATCCTTGACAAAGTTCTGGAACGCACTGGGCTTGACAGTGATGTCTTCCAAGCCATTGAACTTCAGAACGCACTGCAACGAGACGCCGTCCTGCATGATGTCGATGAAGGCTAGCTTCGTCCCAGCTTTTCGTATAGACCAGATTCTTCCTTACAACATTTAGCATCGAAGACCCCGGCAACATGCATTGCAACGTCTCATACCTCGCACCGCCACATCCACGTTCGATGCTGCATCATCCAACTTCGCATTCTTGAAACGGTACGTGAATGCTCGAAGATCCATCACGTTCTTCTGAGGGGTATAGCGCGGCCATTTTTGCTCGCTCGTCTTGGGCCTGTTCTCGTCCCCGAACCGTATCCTCGGGCGGTCGTTTGAGGGCACTTCGACGGGATTTGAGGTATGGGAGACGGGCTGGATTGCTTCTTCGCTGCTGTTTGTACCGGTCGAGAAACGGCTTCTTCTTTCTCTCAAAAGGCGATAGAGGCCAAGGTAGCTGGACGCGACTCGAGCAGGAACGGGCGTTTGAGCGATTATGGCGGGCCTAAGGCAGGCGATTGGAAGGAGCATGCTCGGTCAATGTGTAAGTCAAGGTCAATGACCTCAATGGAGGAAGACTCGCATGGCACGATCGATAGGATCAGAAATTGGTGGTATATTGACCATCCGCAAGGACAAGCGTCATTTGATGTCGATGAATCTTCATACCAGTGACGTAATCTCAAGAAGAAATTAAAACGTGTACTCACCAGGCTACAAGGCCCTTGTACAAGCTTGACCTTTCTCCCTTACTCAGTTGGTTGGTTTGCAAGAGTCTAACACAAGCCACAAGCCACGAGCGGAGACTCCCTTGCCCTTTCAATCCCTCCAATCACATCTTCGTAAAGCATCGTAGGGCTGATCTTACTACAAGCTCTTCGGCTTCCAATTGACGCTCTAAATTTCCATCGTTCTCTCCATCACACCACCTCCATATCCCTCCACCCGGAAAAAAATCCTTCTCAAAGCTCCTCCAACCTATACTTCCCCCAAAATGTCCTTCCTCTTCGGCGGCGGCCGCCCCCAACTCTCCTCGGCCGAAAAAATCGCCAACGCCGAGACGGAGGTGGATATGATCAGCGACATGTTCAATCGGTATTGCTTCTCTATTCCTCCCCTTGCCCTCCTCCTTCTCCTCAGTGTTCCTACCAACTACCCAAACGCCCAAATCGCTAACAAATTCCAAACCAAAGGTTACAACAATCCTGCACGGCCAAGTGCATCCCCCCCGAATACCGCGAGGGCGAGCTCAACAAGGGCGAGTCCGTCTGTCTGGACCGGTGTGTGAGCAAGTTCTTCGAGATCAATATGAAGGTGTCGGAGAAGATGCAGGGGGAGGCGGCGATCAGGCAGGGGGCCGGTGGTGGCGGCGGGGGAGGGTTGTTTGGGATGTGAAGAGAGTGGGAGGTCATGGATAGGAAGGGGGGGGGGGGGGAAGGGTGTTGAACAGACGCGACTGGAGGATTAGGTACGGCGACTTAGGAAAGAAAAGCGGATTTGCAATTAAGAAGCTGCATGCATGGCGTTTAATGGATGGGATGTAGGATAGGGTACCACCGGTCTACGTTGTGTGGACCAAGATAGTACTGAGTGTAAATATCAAAACCAGTTCTACTCTCCATTTCATGTTGTCTATCTTGTTTCTATTGACTCAGCCCAAACGCCGAAAAATGCTGTCTAACAACAGGGGTATCATGCATGCTCTTCGGTCCCTCGCTCAAAGACTAATCTGTACATAATTCAGAAGATCCCCAAGCCTAGCCACCTTCTCGCCCAGGACTGCTGCTCGCCGTTGCCTTCCTCCAGCTCTGCAGCTCTGGCCTCCAATTGCACCACATGCCGCTCAAAGTCCTCAACCCCGTTCTCGACATCCTCGATTTTGGACTGCAAGGCCTGCAACTCGTATTCCAACTTCGCGTCCAGAGTCTCGACGTCTTTGACAGCGTCCGCAAGCACCGCCCGCTTATCCGCTATCAAGATATTCAACAGCTCCTGCTTCTCCTGATACTCGCTGAGCCTTTGATGATTTATCTCGTCCAGCCTCGTCTGAGCGTTGCCGCACTGCCGATCCCAGGCTTCGATCTGGGCGACCTTGTTTTCCACCCACGTGGTCTCGAGATTCTTCAGCCGCTGCAATCTGCCTTCCATGACCCTGGCCTCGACCGCTAGGACTTTCTCCTTTGCAATTGCGAGGTCGGGGTCATCGGCCGCTTGCTGTTTGCTGTCTTCACCTACGCTGCCGTAGACCGCATCAACAATGACGGAGAAAGACATTCTGCGGGGGTAGCGACGCTCCCAATATTTGCCCCCTCCCCGTACAAGGAGAATGGAAAGGCTTTTGGTCCTTTGCAGGGGAGGCAATTTGGATGCGGCCCATTGGAAGTGCTCCATGTGATCGATGGCTTGCGAGTCTGTCAGGGTCAAGGCGAGAGATTTGGAGTCCGATTGAGCTCTGTGAGCTCGATCTCGAGGGATGATCCCGTTCGCACGATTGATCATTTCCAGACGGGTCATCTTCTTCCCATCGATCCCGTACATTGCCGTGCTTTCGAGGCTCGATGTCGACTTATTGGTGTCGCTGTCGACGCCGCTGTTGTCGCGAAAAAGCCGCGGTTTCTGGTTCTGCTTTCGCCTTGGTGCTTCCTCTTGGGCTTTGCTGCCCCGACGGGACGAGTGCGACGAATTGGCACCGCTTTGCGAGGCTGACCCGGCCGGAGATCTCTCGAAAGTTGAGCCATCAGACCGTTGTTGGCGATTGAGGTCTACACTTTCTCGTAGGGTAGATCCACGGATGCTGTCGTCGTCGAGGCGCAACGTAGATCCGCGCAGGCTTTCGTCGTCCATGCCAGAGTTGATCTCTTTCGAGTACTTATGGTGATGTCCACGTCGAAGAGCATCACGGACTCTACCTAGACCTCTCCGACCATCTGCACCCTTTGCTCCTTCACTCTTGAGCACAGCCCTACGCAGCTCCACATCAGGAGGTATTTGATCAACGGTTGGTGATGAGCCGAGCATGTGACTAGACAGCGAGAGATGCGACGAAATCTCACCATCCATCGAACTGCCTCGTTTTGCCCTCCATCCTTCGTCGTTCGAATCATCATTGAAGATCAGGCCATCATCCAGAGCACTCAAAGGGTCATTCTCGACATGTTTCCGTGGCTTCCCGAGCCAGAGCCACTTGAAGCGTTCACCAGAGCCAAGTCGGATGAGATCATCGATATCCACACTTTCAATCTCGGCAATGCTTGCTCGGTCCCTTCCATGTGTCATTTCCCCGCCTCTGCCTTTGAGCTCCGCCATGGTAGATTTGACCGCTCGAGGGACACCCCATGCTTCGCTGTTTGCTGCCTTTGCTGTGACCCTGCGTAGCCGATGCAAAGTGGGCCGGTCTAGGCGTCGAGAGCGCTCCAATACCTTCTGTGATTTTTGAAAATAGGCAATGGCTCGCTTGGTGCTCGCGAGATCGAAGACGTCCTTGGAAACAGGAGCACCGCAAGTATGGAGCCTGTTCCTGGCTCCCATCAGTAGGCCTAGCAGAGCGGCAACTGTGGTAGGCCCGAGTATACCGTCGGCGGGATCAATGTTGAAGACATCACTACCGATGTCTGCCCACCAGTCGCTGATTGCTTGTTCGGTGACATCGCAGAGGAGACCGTCTATGTATTCAGCCGCGAGCTTCCCATAAAGATGCAATGCTGCCTGACAAAGCTTGACAAGTTCGATCACGGCACTGGGAACGGGGATCTTGCTACTGGTGTGGTACAAGTCTCGAAACTTTGCCTCGGTAGCGCTGACCGGTGGCTGGAGATTCAATCCAGCGCGACCTGAACATTGCAGCCTTTTCAAATCCTCATTGATGAAAAGCGGTTCTCGGTGCTTCTTGAGATCTCCATCAGGAATGGCGATCACATTTAGTGAAGAGGGGAATCCGCTCAGGTTTGTGACCATCAGAGTTCCCCAGGAAGTATCTTTAGGTCTAGCATGATATTTCTTGATGGCTTGAAGGTAGACTCGCAATCTCGGCGACCATGAGGCTTCATCCGCAGGCACGCTCAAGACCCCGGCGAAGATGGAGTGCTGCTCCAGACCTGTGTAGGTGGTAATGACAAAGGTCGGGTGCTTTCGAGAGCAAGCCCACTGTTCGACAATGTACAGCTCATAGCCGGTCAGTCTCGCCCGCCGTTCCAGCACTACTGTTGAAGCGTCCTCTTCCAGGTATCTGAAAGCCGCGGGATCGGTCAAGACGAGCCGTTGATGAGTTGCTCGTGCATTCTGCGTTGGAGACATTGGCTTCCTCGGTCTTTCGCCAACCATTTGCCGTGCTTCTCCCACATTTTGACCGGATCCCCCTTCCTCTATGCTTCTTCGGATTGGTCGCACAGTATCACCCATATGGGTAGCTACGACGAAACCCAAAGTCCATCAAGATCATAACGAAAAGGGTAGATGGATATCTGATGACTCGAATACATCCGACATATTAGTGCAGATTCTGCATTGGGGCATGGAGGAGGGTGGAGAGTAGAAGTGATTGATGAAGTAGAGGGCCGGATAAACCTCGGCGCCTTTTCTCCGCATGATGTGATATTGAACATCCACTACATCTTAATGAAGAAACATCCTGTGACATCCGATTTGGGTATTGGGTTGCAGCGAAAGCTCTTGGCTGATATTCCCGCTATGTTGAGCCATACGAAAGGTCAATGGAAGGTCAAACTGGTCGTGTTCAGCTTGAAAAGAAGACCTTGAGCGCGAGCAACGGGCCAGCACGTCTGCATCAACTTCTACTCACAAAGGCTCAGTCATCCTACATCATGGACAACTCAATCAAAGAGCACGAACGATATGCCTCAAAGGCGAACCTATCCAAGGGAATTAACGACGTTCAAAAAGCTATAGATCTGCTGACCAAGACTCGAGAAGCAGTGGTAGCAGGTGAGGACTCATTCCTCTCATGGAGCGGATAATGTGCAACTTTGAGAACGAGCTGACCGACTGTGTTGTTTCAGATCCACAGAGTGCCAGCAGCACTGTCACAGGCGCCCAAAAACCACTCAAAGACTGCTTTGCCTCCGTCAAAGAGGACCTCCTGGAGGTCTATCGAGCAAATGGAAAGTATCAAAAGACGCTGGAAGCCGTAAATTCCTCTTTCCAGCGTGTAACAACGATCCTCTGCTAAGCTGTCACCTCCAGAAATTCAAAGACAAACCCTTCCCCACCTCCGACAACAACGCCCTCGCCACCCAAACCCCCCTGATCAATCGAGCAATCGCCATGCACCTCCTCCGCGAAGGCCAATTCGACGTGGCCTCCCAATTCCTCACCGACATCACCTCCGCCACGCACCACCCTTCCCCCCCCAGCACCACGCCCACCCACTCCCCCTCCGCCGAAGAATCCCTCTCCTCCGACGACCCCATCCACTCCCCCGCCCTCCGCCACTCCTTCGAGCGAATGTACAGCATCCTCTCCTCGCTCCGGCACGAGCGGGACCTCCTCCCCGCCATCGCCTGGTCACGGATCCACAGCCGCGAGCTCGAGAACCGGGGCTCGAACCTCGAGTTCGAGCTCGCCCAACTGCAATTCATCCACCTCTTCGACACGCAGGGCCGCGACGCCGCCCTGGCCTACGCCCGCGCCGAGGACCACCACTTCGCCCACTTCCAATCCCGCTATTTGACCGAGCTGTCCCGCTTGGCCTCCTCCCTCGCCTATCAGCCCAGTCTCGCGTCCAGCCCGTACCGCGCGCTGTTCCTCGCGCAGGGCACGTGGGATGATCTGGCAAAATCCTTCACGCGGGAATTCTGCTCCCTGCTCGGCCTGTCCGCGCAGTCGCCCCTCTACATCGCGGCCACCGCGGGCGCGATCGCGCTGCCCACTCTGTTGAAGCTGCAGACCATCATGAAGGACAAGCGGGCCGAATGGACGACCGCGCAGGAGTTGCCCGTCGAGATCCCCCTGCCGCCGAGTTATCAGTTCCATTCCATTTTTGTGTGTCCCGTCAGTAAGGAGCAGACGACGGATGAGAATCCGCCCATGATGATGCCGTGTGGCCATGTGGTCGCGCAGGAGACGCTGTGTAGGATGGCGAGGGGATCGCGGTTCAAGTGCCCGTATTGTCCGAGTGAGAGTCGGCCGGTTGATGCGGTGAAATTGTTCATGTGATTACAGGGGCAGGGCATTTCGGCAGGGGCGTGGCAGCTTGGACTAGGGTTGGGTTGGGATTGAGGGATGAAAAGGGCATGCATTGCAGGCAAGGCGTTACGGGGAGTCGGGGTCGAGGGTGTTGATGGGCATGATTGAGGCATAGATGACCAGAGCATGAACGAATGGCGTGGCAACAGAATTACCCGCGATTCGAATGATGCTGGGATTTCCAACCACCGCTCGCCAATCGCTCAACTATCACTAAATGCTCTGCTTCAACTTTCCTACATCAGTCTCCGCCCTCTGCAACCCCTTACATGTACAAATCGCCCCTCGAACCCCTCCCCCATCTACCTTCACCAAGCCGTGCTATCGACCTCACTCTGGATCTGCACCTTAATGGCACCCTTACTAATATCCGCCGCCGTCTCAAACGCATTCACCGCATCCTCGAGATCAAACCGATGCGTCACCAGCTGACTCAAATCCAACACCCCACTATCCACCAACCGAATCGCCCTTGGCCACGTGTTCGCATACCGATACTGGAACTGCAGATCGATCTCCTGGGTACTCAGCCGCATGAAGGGCACCTGCATATCCGGCTTCCCCACCCCGATCACAAACACCTTCCCCCCGAACTTGACGCTGTAGATGGCCGAGTTGACCGAGGATTCCACGCCCGTGCACTCGAGCGCCACCTGCGGCTGCACCCCGCCCATCGTGGCCCGGATGCTCTCGCCGAAGGCCTCCGGGCCGACGCCGCGCTCGACCTTGTGGGTCCGCACGCGCGGGCAGAGCTGCTTCGCCACCTCGAGCCGGGATTGCTCGATGTCGGTGATGACGATGGGTTCGGCGCCCGCGGCGGCGACGCAGAGGAGGGTGATCAGGCCGATGGGACCGGCGCCGCAGATCAGGACGGGGTCACCGAGGGCGATCTTGGCGCGGGACAGGCCGCCGAGCGCGACGGAGAGGGGTTCCAGCAGCGCGCCGTTCTCGAACGTCATGTCGCCGATCTTGTGGCACCAGACGGCCGGGTGGTTGACGTAGCGGCGGAGCAGCCCGGGGACGGGTGGCGTGGAGAGGAAGCGCATGTTCAGGCAGCCGTTGTAGCGGCCCGTCAGGCAGGGTTCGCAGTTGTAGCAGATCAGGTCGGGTTCGATGGCGACGCGGTCGCCGACTTTGAGGTGGTTTACGTCCGGGGCGGTGGCGAGGACGACGCCTGGGTTGACGGGTCAGGGGTTAGAGAGAGAGAGAGAAAGGGGGTGGGGAGAGAGGGGGAGAGAGGGGAAAGAGCGGTTGGGTAGGGGCTCATACCTGCAGACTCATGACCGAGGATATGGTCATTCTCGACCACCATGGGACCGATCTTGCCAGCATGCCAGAAATGGATGTCGGATCTGTAAGGGAAAGGGCAGGGTCAGCGAACGTTCGTTCGTCTTCACCCATTGCCTGCGTTTATCCTGGGGTCGACCTGACCCGCCCAAACTCCCCACTTTCCAAGCTGCAAGCTGGCGGACGTTTTGACGAAAAGAAGCAGTGGAATCATGCAAATTCACGAACCCGCAAATACCAGTGCTCTTGATCCCCACCGTCACCTCTCCCGGCTTCAAGCTCTCCCCCTTCTTCACCTCCTCCAGGCTCGGCCCGCTCTCGTCGACCCATAGCTTATGTGCGGGATCGGTATAGACCCCAATGTTCGGTTTCGTCAGGGCCTCGAGCGGGTTCGAGGCATGGGTCGCCATGCCGGCCTTCGGAGCAGCTTTGGTGATGGCTGGCTGAGCGGCACGGGGCAGGGTCAAAGAGCTCGCTGGTGGGTAGGTCGTCTTCTTCTGGTTCGGCTTGAAGCTGGAGGAAGGAGTCCAAGGCGCAGACGAGTGATCCCGCTGAGGATAGACGCAGCTAGAGCAGAGACGGAGGCTCAGAGGCGCGCCAGTCGGTTTCCTTGCGAGGGAGGATGGTCTGCTCGTGAGGGGCAAGGGCAATGGATGATCAGCAATTGAGCTTTAACGTCTTCGGAAGCCATTGATCGGAAAGGAGATGCCAAACTGGGCGGGGTCATCTGGAAGGATTTCTGGACTTACGCAAGCTGCTGGCGAGCTCCCAAGAGCTGTCCAAGACCGGCGGAGGCCCCTCGGCGGGGCACGGCTAATCTGCGGGCCATCTTTGGCTATCGCTTCGGGCGGGTAGTCTGTTGAAGAGACCCTGGAACCTGACCTTCTGGCTTCGCTCTGGAAGCAAACTGAGCAAACGAGAAGGAGCAAGAAAACAGCCTGGCAGGATGAGAGGAAGGAGAAGAGGTAAACAAATGGAAGAATTAAAGGACACCCACAGAGACTTGTGTGTTTGAGACCCTGATGTTGCGGTACTTGACCCAACCCCCCCACACACAACGTTTTCTCCCGCAAGTACTGTTGTACTGGCCCCAGACTGCGCGACATAACCTAATCGGACCATGAGCTATCGCTAGCCAGCAGCACGAGCTAGCCCAGGCCGGTTGATTGGAACGGCTATAACGATCTTGCATGGGCCGACTGCCCCTCCTATCGTTTGAGATCGCGCGAAGTCAAAGGACTTCGAAGGATGCATCTGTTTAGAACAGGCTGTTCCAGGAGCTTGGATCCTGCTTCGTTTGTGCCGGCAGCTATTTCTAGACAATAATAGTAGTCAAAAGCTAGCCCTGGGTACGTACTCGAAACGCACGACAAGTCGACAACAAACCCCAGGAGGAAGACACGATAAAGCTTTGCTCAACGACGTTCGGCCGCATGAGAAATCCCGTTGGGACCTGCAGCGCTGTCAAGGGCATTCCGTTCGGAAACAACATGCTTGTAGCTGTTATTGTTCGCGTTGTTCAAGTAACGCATTGAAGCATTGCATAGCTAAAGGACAACGCTGACGCAGCTGTAATACTGGGTTTTTGCTACAGATTCTTGTAATCCAATTACCTTCTACCAAGCCTCTGCGATTTCGAAGAAATCGCAGAACAGATCACAAAGCTGGGGAAGTTCCACCTGGGCTTCCTTCAAGCGGGCCATATATCGTACTGTCTCATAGATTACCTCTTCAACATCGTTGGCTACACTTTTTGTGTCCCCGTTCGAGAGAGACAACAGTATTTTGAGGAAGTCCATTCCTTGGTGTTCCAGCGCAGAAAGTACGCATGTATGGTACTTGGTCCTTGGATAAGCCCACATGGATTTCTCTATCCAGGTCCACGTGTTGGACTCGTTGAGATCCCGGAAATCAATCGTATCTTCGGCTACGTTCTCACTGTTCATTGGGTTTCCTAGCCAATGCTCTTCGTCTTGTCCGGCACGGAAATATTTTACCCCCTTGGGAGAGCGCATGTAACGCTCGATCCATTTTCGTCTGATTGTAGGAGACAATGGAACGACGTATTGGTCTCGATCTCTCCCAAGTATTCGATCGTTCTCATGGTGAAATAACTCGGAGTAGATAACGTGATTGAAGACGCAGACTTCTGGTGTAGCTCGGAATCTTGGTTTGTGGATGCTGAGTTTCCCTATACATCTGATCTTGATCTCACGACAAACGAGATCCACAAGCGGCGTGACTACCTCAATCTTATCGCGGTGCAATGCCCTGACATCTTGCACGCTGAGCCGTGCGACCTGAGCTCCTAGATCCAGTAGTCCGACATTGCCCCTGTCGAGAGCCTCCCACAACGTATCCCGATTGGCATCGCTTTGGACCGCCCAGTCTCCAATCTGTCTTGCAATGCCAGAAAGAAGCATGTGGGGGTGAGGGGCAAGGAAGGGTCTACCATCCCTCTCCTGAAAGACTGCGGGGAAACGAGCAGTCGTGTTGGCACACGCGTTGTAGAAGTAACGAGAGGTGCGGATTAAGGCGTACCAGTCGTTAAGAGAGGAAAGGTGGTTTGGCAGGAGAGAGATGAGCTCGGGAGGAAGATCCGTCAGGAGTGCCATGGTTCTGAGAGATCCGATTGAGGATAGTCACAAATAACCTTCGACCCTGGGGACGCAGAGTGAAGAAACAGGTCGAGTGAAGAAGCAGGTCGAGTGAGAAGCAGGTCGAGTGAGAAGTCGCTCGAGTGAGGAGTGAGAAGATGGTCGAATACAAAAATTGGAGTTGAGCAGTCTGTACAACATCGCTGTGTGTCGACCAGCAACAAACAACACCTGATGCGTCATCTCAGTCACATGTGCATCACAGCCACATTCACACATCATATGCACTGTACCTAATCAGCCAGTACGACCTTGAAGAAACATTTCTCATGCATCTTATGGAATCTTTGCCTTCATGAGCGAGGACCGAGCGTGAAGATGACCATGGAATGCTGGAAACCCCGTCGCTTCGGCCTTCGGCCATAAAGCCATGGTCGTACAAACGTTTTCGCCCTTTGTTGATAACCTGGTTCACGCCGAAGCGCGCTGGAACTGGTGTGAAAGTCGGTGAAACAAAGACGAAGGAGGTGGTGTGGTCACACCGGAAGACGAATACCCCCTGGAAGTGCCAGACTTCATAGATTCAGGTTGCGTAAGGTGCTTGGCTTGTAGCAGTGAAAAGACCATTTGCCCGCAGCAATGCTTTGTCGATCCAAACGCAACTTAGGTAATGCTTGTGTTTTAAAACGAAAGTGGCCCTGGACACTTGAGATTCGACTTTCGTGTCTGCCATTGCAGGCTAGGATATCCGTCAGTAGAACAGAGTGGTCGCGGCAAACGGTCAATAGGATAGATACTGAGCTGTGATCAAAGGCCAAAAATTTGATCCACGCTGGAGGTCAGGAAGAAAAGTTTGAAAGACTTCAATTTGCTCGAGGCGCTCATGCGAATGGTATCATATGCTGCTCTCTACCGTGGTATCAAAATAATCAATCGCGCGTTCAGTCATTCGGTAATGCAACTTCGTTCATCCAATGCCTAGATTCTTCAGGATGAGCTCCCCTGAAGGGAGGTTAGCTCCAAAAGCACGAAGGATGGCCATCCATGGAGAGCTGCAAGTGCTGGAGAGTTACGGCCCAATATCCATCATCAAAATCGCGGGGTCCATCCCCACTCAACAGTCCTCACTGCTCGCCATTCTTATGGCCATTTGCAGTGTCGTGCTGGCATTCGAGTCATGTAAATGCTTCAGATGCTTCAGCCTCGCTTCTCCGACTTAGGCTTCCCTCCACCCATCTTCATCTTCATTCGCAGAAACATCGTCTTGACCCTGAACCAGAACAGGGACCATTGGCTGTGCGGCTTCTCTCTCGCAGCAGGTGCTGTGGATCGGGTCCCCATCGCATTGGTTCCTGTACCTGGCCTGCTGCGTAGCTGCTCCTTACTCCTCGTCCCATACAAGGTCGGCGGACCCATGGTCCTCGGATCATAATGCGATCGTAGAGCTACAGGCTCGTTATTGTGGCTGTAGGCACCAACCAGACTCGACTTTTCGCTGGCAGTATTGCTCTTGGCCCGTTTCCGTTCGCGTTTGACCTCCTTCTGCTTCTCCTTCTCGAGAGCCCTCAATTCGGCTTCCTGGTATTTGCGGTCCTTGGCCGCTTCCTTCTCTTGGAATTTCTGTCGAAGGTGCTGTACGGACGCTGCTTGCTGAGCAGGATCGGTTTGTGCTGTATTGCTTCGACTGCGGTTGACTCTGCGGAAGGCCGACTCGAGCGATGAGCGACCGGTGGCCGGTGATACCATACTTTCGGGATTGGTCGGGTAGCGAAGGGATGAAGGGGTGCCGGGTAGATTTGCGAGGTTGGTCTGGGAGGAATTAGTGAAGGATGAGCCGGTGCGAATGTGCAACTGAGGTGGAGCGGTCGCGTTGCGCTTGCGCGAGGTGAGGACCGGAGCGTATGGCGTCGAGGCTTCGTCACTGATGCGAGATTCCGTCTCCAGCGAATTCTTATACGAAGCAATGGGTGAGGTGTAGGGCAAGGGTGTCTGCCGCATAGGGTGGACGTATGGCTGTGTGCCGTAGCGGTTGCTGCCGGTGGTGTGGGTCGAGATTTGCGATGTCCCACTCGTGTTGCGGTTGTGATAACCTCTGCGGATCGAGCCAGACGGGGTGCGGGTTGGGTCGACTATTGCATGTGATGATTCGTAGAATCCAATGCCCTCATTTTCAGCTGCCGACCGGGACAGATCAATGGAGACTTGTTCTTGCGACGAGAACTTGCGCAACAGCGGCTTGATCTTTGCGCGAGGGTTCATGTCTGAAGGTTTGGTGTCGTGGTGCACGACAGGAGAGTAAGGTTCGGCAGGTGCGCTGATGGGAATGATGGGGCTGGAAGATTGTAACAGGTTGTGACTGTGAATCCGATCGTGGCTGGAGGACGGGTTGGCCGTGACACCGCCATCAATCGGTGATGATTTTATCTTAGGAAGGCGTGGTCGCGATTTCTTTGGTCCGCCACGTTTCGACAACCACGATTGTCCATACTCGTTATCATCATCTGGTCCAGCCAGTGATGTCTGAGAAGCCATGCTATTTACAGCTGGGTAGGAGAATTCATCAAACGGTCGTGCCATTGTGACGGTGGCCGTTGGTATGTGAACCGGATAGGGGCGGATCGGTTTCTCGTGACAACAAGGCGAATGCTATGGTCGCATGATCGCACAGATGAGAAGAGAGAGTGAGTCTCTTGAGGATGATTGATGTCTGAAGATTGAAGGCCACAGCGGCTGAAGCCGGCTGCTTTCTATTCCGTATGCTCGCTGTGTCCGCGACAAAGATGAAACAAGTGTGATCCCCTGGTTGGGAACCCCCTCTCTATGATGGCAACGCTCGTTGGTTTGCGGCACAAGGAACAGCAAAAAGGTTCGATTGCCTTTCCAGATGAGGAGAAGGATGTCTCTATATGATAAGCAAGAAGATTGACGCGCTGACGGTGGTCTTCTCTAATGCAACACGATGACTATGATGATGCTACCGTGTGTTTCCGTGATTCTCAAGGGTTCTTGCGGGATCCTCCGAGCGCGACAACAGACGCCACAGGTCCAATGCGCCTCCGGCGGTCCGGCTGCAGCGAACGACAGCTTTTGGTGCGCTTGTCTTACAGGCCTGGTCTGGACTCTTCTGAACCCGTATATTCGTCACAAGCAGGGAGGCTTTGCTGAAGACAGTGGCAATCGCCATCTTGACGCAACAGACGCGTACCACCCTCTTGGCTGGCATCGCATCATGGATCCATGGCTGCTATGATTGGGTAACTTTACACACGGAGTAGAATCTACCGAGGTACGATATCAATCTGCAAAGCCACACCGAACTATCTCGGAACTCGGAAGTTGGATACTTGGCATCAATATCATCTTCCTTCGATCGATTCAAGTTGTTGTACAACATATGACAGACGAGCCTAGTAAACGTTCGCCTGGCTTCCAATGGTATCTTCTACTGTTGCCCTGCCCCTCAAGGAGATCCCGAAGTGTTGGTGACTGGATTGTCATCTGCAGTCTCAATCTCAAGCAGAGCCATTGTCCCCTCCCTGCTGAGCAGCCTTGACGTCTGAAAAGGGAAGCAGTTGATTAGCATGTATCCTATCGTGCTTAGGCACACTGACGATAATGAAGCTCACATACCATCTGCTGTAACTCCTTCGATCTCCTTCGCTACTTCCTCCTTACCTGCATGCACAAGAGACGTCAGTCATTAACCGGTCACTGCGGGTGAGACTTCACGCGAGTCACACATACCATTTAGATTCTCCTCCAGCTCCATGCCTTCAGAATCGGACTTGTAATCATCGTAGTGAGTGGCTCCAACTTCTTTCAGGTACTCGTTTACTGCAGCTTGATTTTCTGCGGGAGCAAAAGTCCCCAGCTTTTCAACCTGCTCCTTGGTCGGGTTCTCAAGCACCCATACACCATTTGAGTTCTCCTCCCACCCAAAGACATCGGCATAGTGGATGCCTCCACTACACTGATACTCCGTGGTATTGTCGACAATGTTCTGCCAGGCATCCCAGGGTACCGGCGGCGGGCCAGCTGCGTCCTTCTGACTCTCATCTTCTCGAGCCGCTAGGAGAGCTCCACGTCGGGAAATACCATTGCGAAGGAGCGGAGCGTTGACGAAACCTATTGGCGGCTGAACATACCAAGCCGGCTGTCTCTGCGTTGCTAGCGGCTTCTTGACGATATCGAGCAGGTCGAACCAGGCTGCGCCACCGTTATCGAGCGCTCCTGCAAGCCCGGGAAGAAAAAGCCCCTGCGGTCCCTGGTCCACCATGCAGACGCCGTTAGGGTCCGCGGCTCCTGCGCTATCTTTCAAAGTACCAGAACAGGCACTCCCCATGGCTCTTTGGCTATGATAGTCCCACATACCGACACCCCCTGGAGGGCCAATGGTTCCTACGTATACAGCTGACGGATTTTGCTGGCGAGGAATGTTGCAACAGGCCCCCTTCATGATGTTTCGGCACCGAGCTATGATCTGATTTTGAGGGCCAGGATATCAGGATTGTTGAGGGTAGAATTCGATATCAACCCCGGCGATAGAGATGGTTTGTAAGAGCCATCCCAGCACGAAAGCTGTGAGATCAAGATGCTTCATGTTGTCTGGAATCTTCCCGTGATTCCGTGTAAGATGATTTAGTGGCAAAACGAAGGTTTCTCGTATGATGCGTGTCACTGTTTCTTTCAAGAAGTGGAGCGAAGTATTTCAGCAATGTACGTCCAAAGCGGACCCGAAGAGTGGAGATGATAGTTGTTGAGAGAGATATCGCTGCACTCGGGCGTCCTCCTTTCTTTATATGCTGTCTGTAGTTGCATGGTCAATCTTAGAGGAACGCTCGCGAATGTCTCCCATGGAGGCAGTGAAGAGTTCCAACCGTTATTGGATCTTCTGCAACAGAGCAGCCTTCCTAAGTAATGCTGTACTCCTGGAATCTTCCCACCTGACAGATCAGCTAGAATCCGACTGGTGTGGTTGTCAGACGAGGGACGGATTTCGACCAGGGTTGCGTTACATGATCATGGTAGCGGCTGATGTATAGCCAGATCCGCCGCAGTAAATCTTGTCTAGGTCTTGGAAGAATCCTTCGTTCGACCTGAACACTGCTCTAGACTATGAGTGTGCATGGCGGAATGTTCATCCCCTGACCCAGGTGACGATGTACAGCCTGTTTCAAGCAGCCACGATCATCGAGACCGACATCAACAAGACCTTGACTGTGGCTTTTGAATGCGGTCAGGTCAGAACTTAGGACACGCCGCAGAGACGAAACGTGAGAAGGAAAAGTCGTGGATTTCAAATTTATTCCATCTTGTAAGCATGTGCCTCAAACAGCTTTTACAACATTGGTAGAGACCCGAACCAGAAATGGACGCGAATTTTGCTCGGAACTTGCAGGGCTTTTATCTTGCAGCTTACACGCCGTTCCTGCAGGATTTTCCTACATCTGTTGTGCCTTTTGTGTATCGTTTCATACTCGTTTGAAGGTTGGCAACAGAGACAACAAGACTTTCATCTCACACACCTTGGCAGCCAACAGCAGAGAAAATGAGGATCTCCATTCATTCCACACTTGCACCCAGGGTCAGGCTGTGCACAAACATCTAGAGCAAGATACAACCTTCCATGGAGGGATCTTGAGGAAAGAAGGCGATCTTAAGGAACCCAGACTTGTGTATAAAAGAGGACACAATGCTGCACGGTAACTCTCGTTCTTTCAGCATTCATCACTCCCACAACAATCACCACATCATCTAAACGAGCCTTCTAACGCCTTCCAATCATAAGAAAAACCCTTGCCGAGTCTGAAGCCATCAGATTTGGCTTTATACCTCAAAATGCATATGTCTCTACCCCTTATCGCTCTCCTAGCCACGGCTTCTTTTGCTAGCCCTCTCGGTGCTGCCGATACGCTTGCAACCTTGGAGAAGCGATACGACAAGACACGATTGACACAGCATGCCAGCCAGACATGGTGAGTGCCCCAAGTTTCCTGCAAGCAACGTCATCAATTTGCATAGCGAAAGACGGACGAGCTGAAAGAATGTTTATTGATGAGGCGAACGATGCTCTACCCATCACAGTGATGACACAGATGCGGATAAAATTCACAGAGACATTGGCTGGGGCCTGGGCTGTGTCACCATCGACGGAGCCACGAACAGCATTACTTTCAACTTGGGCAGCGGGCCGGAAGGTCATAGCCGCGCCATTGCGTACTCCAAGAGCGGATGAGCTGGGGATTCAACCCTGGGCGAGATCGACCAGCCGGGAAATCATGAAACGGCGAATGGGGGATGCATCAACGTAGGTACTTACATGCTCAATGAGCCGAACGACTATGGGTACAGGATCAATTCGATCAAATTTGTCTAGGTGGGGGAGGGCAAGGCGCGAACCATGACCAGAGGGCATTCGGAAGGGACAGATTGCGAAAGCTCATGTATTTTAGGGACGTTGAGAAACGAGTCACTCCTTCTGAGGTAGACCATAGGAGGCTGTTGCAAAGATTGTGTCATTCAAATTGCATGTCAGTTGCACACGCATACCTCGACCTCCTCACCAGAAGCGATGCAGCACGATTTCTCAGATCTTGGTGTAGTCTCGATGCGTCAGAATGAGTGTGGGGCGCAACTCATATCTGCATTGGTTGATGCTATCAAATCTGTGAAAGATGACGCGAGAGTGAGGAGGTGCAGGTGATTGCCAAGACATCAACTGAACGCATCAGGAAGTATGCGCGAGGTGCTTATCCATGTTTGAGACCACGAAGAACAGCATTCTGATGTATGTTTCATGTAGGTCGATACGATGTACTTAGCGGGCATCCTAGCAATTCCATAGAACTAAGCATTCGCTGGCCCGGGGTTTCCCCGGCAAAGTCTTGGCATCAAAATTGTTCCATTTCGGAATTGGATCATTGAGCACACACGATTATTTGCAATCTCGAAATAGCGGGTTGACTCAACCAGATCATCGGATACAGGTACAAAAGAGCTGCAGTATGGCAGGGGGAACCAAAAAATCCACGAAGAAATTCCAAAAGAATCACCTCAAGGACACAATTGACAAGCGCAAAGAGTTTGCAAAAGTCAAGCAGCGCCAACAGATCAAGGGCAAGAAGCAGGCCAGACATGCTGCAGATTTCAAGAAAGCCGAAGACGTCGGCGAAAATGACAATGCGTCGCCCTCAAAAAATGAGGGAGCCGCAAAAGATCTCAGCAAGATGAGCGTTGATGAGTTTTTTCAGGGTGGCTTTGAATTGCCAGAGAAGGCGAAAAGCAAGAAGAAGAAGGACAATGCCGCGCTTCAGGTCACGGGGAAAAGAAAGCGAAATGCGGAGTCTACCACCCTCGAGACGCCTTCACAGACACGGAACAGCAGCAAGCTCGGGGAAGACGGATCTGACGATTCTGGGGAGGAAGATCTTGAAATGCACAAAGCAGACATAGATGCTCTAGCTGAGAAAGATCCAGAATTCTACAAATACTTGAAGGAGAATGACGCCGAGCTGCTCGACTTTGACGAGGACGCAGATTTGGCGGGTATAGACGACTTGAGCGAGGAGGAGGCGCCAAAGAAGAAAGCAAAAAAGGCCAAGCAAGAAGACGAGTCTGTCGTGAAGATGGCGACGGTCCAGAAGTGGAGAAAAGCGATGGTCGAGCAGTACTCTTTACGAGCCATGCGGGAGGTGGTCCTGGCCTTCCGGGCAGCAGCGCATCTCAACTCGGAAGACGGCAAAGGCTACAAGTACACAGTATCAAATCCAGAGGTGTACCATGAGATCCTTGTCACTACCCTTGAGCATGTCCCGACTGTACTGAACCACCATCTCCCAGCGAAGGAGACACAAAGCGGGCAGATCAAGGTTTCTACAGACTCCAAGAAGTTCCGTACTCTGACGCCGCTATTCAAATCACACATAGCTTCGATGCTCCACCTACTCTCAAGCCTTTCGGATGCTTCGACAATCAAACTCACGCTGAACGCCATCACCTTGCTAATTCCCTATCTTTCTTCTTTCAAGAAGATGCTCAAGTCTCTCATCAAGACGGTCGTCGAAGTCTATTCATCTTCGATGCTGACCGACGAAGCCACTTTGATCACGGCATTCCTACTTCTGCAGCGCCTTGCCGTGATCGGTGATCCCTCAATACGAGAAGCCGTCCTCAAACAAACCTATCAAGGCCTGGTGAAAGGATCTCGTATCACCAACGTCCACACGCTTCCCTCCATCAACCTGATGAAGAACAGCTGCGTCGATCTCTGGGGCCTCGACGCAAATCTCGGCTACACAACTGGCTTCACTTTCATCCGCCAACTAGCCGTCCATCTGCGTACCTCCATCACCCGTCCCACCAAGGACAGCTACAAGGTCATCTACAACTGGCAATACATCCACTCCCTCGACTTCTGGTCCCGCGTCCTCTCTAAGCATTGCTCCCCGGCTTCATCGCCCCTCCTCAAAACACCCACCGACTCCCCTCTCCACCCCCTCATCTACCCCCTCGTTCAAATCACCCTAGGTGCACTTCGCCTGATCCCCACCTCCTCTTACTTCCCCCTCCGCTTCCACCTCACCCGCTCCCTCCTCCGTCTCTCCCGCACCACCTCCACCTACATCCCCCTCGCCCCCGCCCTCCTCGAAGTCCTCCAATCCCCCGAACTCTCCAAACCGCCCCGCCCGTCCACCCTCCCGCCCCTCGACTTCTCCACCTCCCTCCGCTGCCCGAAATCCTACCTCCGCACACGCATCTACCAAGACAGCGTGGGCCAGCAAACTCAGGAACTGCTCGCCGAGTTCTTCGGCTGCTGGGCGAAAAGCATCGCCTTCCCCGACCTCATCATCCCGCCCACCGTGATGCTGAAGCGATGGCTGAAATCAGCGTCGTCGGCCCCGCAAAGGGGGGGCGTCGTGGATGGCAAGAAGTCCGAGGGAAAGGGCAACAAGAACGCGAAGCTCAATAATCTCATCGGGCTGCTGGTGCAGAAGATCAACGCCAACGCCGAGTTCGTCGAGCGAGCGCGCAGGAATGTGAGTTTCGGTCCCGGGGATAGGGAGCAAGTGGATGGGTTCCTCAGGGATGTGGAAGTGGGGGATACGCCCTTGGGGGCGTTTGTGGAGGGGTTGAGGAGGACGAGGGAGGAGAGGGAGAGGGTGTTGGAGGCGGGGAGGAGGGCGGATGAGCGGAAGAAGGCGGAGGAGAAGAGGGAAGAGGAGGAGGCGGAGATGGAGGGATTGAGGAGCGGGTTAAGGGGCGAGATGGAGGTGGATGAGGAGAAGGAGGATGATGAGGATGGGGATGAGGAGGAAATGGAGGAGGTGGATGTTGCTAGTGAAGATGATTGAGTGGGGATGTAATTAGCCTATCAACAGAAATGTGACAATCAAGAAATATAGATCCATTTGCTACATGCACGGTTTTCCCTTCTTCGTGATCGTCTGGCATAATATAAACGCCCCAATCACATGCGAGTGAAGCTCAATGCACATGCTGCCCATCAAACACGCCCATTCTCCCCATTCCTTCATCTACCAAAATACCGCCTCCCAACCCATCAGCCGCTCAAGTAGTGTAGTGGTCAACACGCCAGCCCCCAGCAGAGAGGAAAGAGAAACGAAGGAATGTACTTGGTCCTTGCCAGGCCCGAGTGCTCCGGGTAACTCTATAGTCCTGTGCTTCACGGCTGCTGGAGAGCCTGGATTCGAGTCCCAGCTTGGGCAAATCACTCCCTTTTTTTTTTGGGTCAACCATGTAGACGAATAAAGAAGGCGGCTCCAGGAAGGAAAGGATAGTATATCATAATAGTCAATGAAGGCTAGATTGGCATGGCTCGAGTGGTGTAGTGGTCCAACACAACAGCGGTAAGCAGTCGACAAATAGGAAGAGGAATGATCACGATGTTTGCGCACTCGGTCAGGTCCATGCCCTGATGTCCTGGCTTCGCCACCGGCTGTAGATCCTGGGTTCGAATCCCAGCTTGAGCGTGAATAATGTTTTTTTTTTGTTTTTGGTGGAAGTATAGAAGGCTACCCCGGTCCCTGGGCACTCTGTGCTTGAGCAAATGAGCTAGATCAGGGTGACTATCTTTCTGTCTTTCAACTGAGGAACGAAGAGGGCGGAGCATGATTTTCAGAGCTAGAAATAAAGCATACAGATGAATAAGGTGTCAATAGCATCGAAGCTCGAGTGGTGTAGTGGTCAAACACGCAAGCACCAAACAGAGAGGAAAGGGATATGCGGCCGGGTTAATAGACCCCGCGCGATCTCTATAGTCCTGGCTTCGGCTGCTGGAGATCCTGGGTTCGAATCCCAGCTTGAGCATAATCTATCTTTTTTAATTTGCTTTGGGATGACTGACAAGAGAAGAGCAAGCTCTAAGGATGAGCCGAGGTGCTTTTTGCAAAGTCCCCAGTTTGGTGAGCAGGGTCCAAGAGGTGGTTCTATTTGAGCGTCGATGAGATATATCAGGTAATAACGCATGAAGAGCACAGCTCGAGTGGTGTAGTGGTCAACACGACAGCAGCGAATAGAGAGGAGAGGGCGAAGGGTGGACCTGAATAGGGTTAGCCACTTCGAGTCCTGTAGTCCTAGTCTGATCAACAGCTGTAGATCCTGGGTTCGAATCCCAGTTCGAGCAAGTATTTCTTTTTTGTGTGCTTTAGGGCGGCGATGCACTCTCGCCCAATTTGCTGAGTGACTGTGATCATCCGGCTACCGCGAAGGGGTACAGAGCCTGTAGTTCATGAGTATCTTGAGAAAGAACAAGCTGGTCCTTGCGGGTGAAAAGGATGTATCTTCAAATTGAAGACCACGCGCATCACAGCTCCAGTGGTGTAGTGGTCAACAGGACAGCGATCAACAGAGGGTAAAGAGCATTAATTCTCAGATCTTGGGTCAAACCTCGATCGTCCGGGAAATAAGCTCTATAGTCCTGGTCCCACAGCTGTCATCCTGGGTTCGAATCCCAGCTGGGGCATTTCTTCCTTTTTTTGGTTGTTGGCTTTGCGGTCTTTCAATTCACGCCGGAGTAGCGTCAAGGTCTAGACTTCCCTGTTGCATATAATTTAGACCATTGATTCGATTTCAGAATGGCCTTTGCTTGTGACTGCAATCCATGACGAAGGAAAGATTCTGCACGTGGCAATGAGGATGCATTGGCTGTTCTTTGTTGTGGGTGATGTGCAGACTCGCGCCTACCTGAATCGGTAGCTGCGTTGAATGGAATCTATCCTTCGCGCTGTCCGGAGATCAACCGCACGGAACGACATCTCGTACTTGACCGCAGTAGACGAAGACATTCTTGTCATCGAAACTATTTGTGTCAGAATGGCGACTCAACCTTCAAGGACACGAGGTTGCGACACACTCCGCCGCGTCAAATGCATCCAGGAATTCTCCGCCACTTATATTATTCATTTGGTCACAGCGTGAGTCAGAAAGAGAAAGAGGAGTTACCAGGTACCACGTGGCTCTAATTTAGCTTAACAGTCAACGCCGCCATTGAGCCCGGCAGAGTGTTCCTGGCTAACGAGGCTAGCGTTGGCTTCTGCCACTATCAGGGACTATCTTGATGGCTCACTGCCGATCGGTGTCAGCGTATCTGCAAGGGCGACCTGAACCTGTTCTCAAACCCCTACCTCACCGAAGGGTAGGAAGGTACTGTGGTACCGCTGGAGAACATCCTATCACAGTCACTGGAGAAGCATCACCATCTGACTCTGACTCACCTGCAGCACTTTCCAAGTGGATGTCCATCCTCAGGCAGAAGCCTGGCCGCACCAGCCGAGCGAAAATCCGACGAGCACCCAAAGAGGCCCAAGACCTCTGACCATTTCAGCGGATCTCTTCCCCGCAAGCGCTAGTCAGCTTGGCCCAACATGTCTGTCCTCGGAAAGTGAAACAGGCAGGATCCTGTGCACTGCGCAGGCCTACCTTGCATCAGAGTATTTCGGCAGAGATTGGCGCACTAATTAGCCCGCCTCATTTGACTTAGAGTGGTCTGCACGTGATATGGAGTTTCGTTCGTGTCGCCTTTTTACAGGATTTCATTGGACGCGTTTGCGGGGGGAAGCCTATCAGTCACATTTTCTGACTTTGGCTTCTCGCTCGAGGCTACACTTCTCATTACGAAGCTAGCCTGGACCCCTCCTGCTACCTCCTTTTGATGCTTTCCGAGATGCTTCACCGGCTCATCCCTGCCTCAGAAAGGGGACTGAGGCAGCAGTCTGGCCCGCCTATAAAGACTTCCCACTCCCCCAATCTGATGACTTTCTCGTCAACTTTCCCAACAGACACATTTCGGACAAAATGTTCTCTCGACGCAGCCATCATGATGGAAGCTTCTCGAAGCACCGCACCACAAAGAGCAGCGTCTCCAAAAGTCGAACACAACGCTCCTTCAAAGACCAGGCTCCAGCCAAAAGTCATCGGATGGAGAAGCCGTCCAAAATCTCAAAGTCAATGGATTCATCATCTCCAACGCAAGTCTCAACTCCTTAACGATCGGCAACAATGTTTCTGAGACTCCAGACTGACCTCACGCGGAATAGCAACCTCAACTCCCCTATAATTACCCTCTCCATTGGCAACGCCGCTCGCCTCTTCGCTGCCCACGAGAGCATCCTTGATGCCTCGCCCTTCTTCTCCGCCATCACTCGTGGCCAATTCTTCGAATCCCACTCCAAACGAATCACCCTCCCCGAAGAGATCCCCGAGGTCTTCTCCTCTGTCCTCGAATACCTCTACAAGGGTGACTACTACCCCAAGCTCCTCCACAACAAACGCAAAGACACATGGCAGCTTGAGGACGCTCCTCCTGCCTCCACAGCTGCTGCACCCTCGGCAGCATCAACCGTCTACCACGATGGTGCAGGCCAGGATCTGTTGAAAGACACATTGGTATACTGTGCAGCCGATCGGTACGGCTTGGGCGAATTGAAGAGGCTGGCATTGCGAAAGCAAGGCCTGCAAAGCGGGATCAGCTGCAACACTATCCTGCAATCTGCTCGCTATGCTTACGCCAACACTGCTGAGAGCGATAGCAAATTGCGAGCACATTACTTGGCCTTGATTATCCGGTCGCGCAGCATTTTCAAGAGGAGCGGGACCATGCAGATGGAGATGGAGAAGGGAAATGGAGGGGGTTTGTGGTTCGATTTGTTCGTGGCGATGTGTAATCACATGGTATGTTCTCGCTGTCCAATCTTTACTTCTTTGGGGGATTCTCTTAACGCTTGGCTTGGTAGGACGACATCTCCAGCATCTCGAAGAGCCCGAGGACGCCCAAAACGCTCTGATGCCACCACGTCGATGAGGAAGGGGTATGCAAGCCTGCCTCTATGATCACGCCTTACCATCCCTCCATAGGGGTCGGTCTCGCTACTCACTGCTACATCTAATCGCGTATATCCAGGTTTTCCGGGTTGAAGAATCGTGCAGCGGCGCCTGACCTGTTCTCTTGCGCTACAGATACCATTTGATTTCTTTTTACGTTTCGGTGAAACAGTCTTTACTCGCAAGGATATTACCCATGTACGATTACCTACTCTGGCAGGTGCTTATGGCGTTCAATTTGTTGTCTACAGCAGGGAGAGGAGAGCCTTCGCCATGAATGCGAATTGGCATGAGGCGAGTATCAAGAGGGTTCTATCTATAGCAGGCAGCAATCGCTGCTCGCGTGATCCCGGTCGATGGAAGGAGCCTACTTGACTGAGATGGATATGGGAATAACAGAAGTAACAGAATGACATCGAGCTTGAAGGGAAGGGAGGACGTGATGATTTTGGAAAGTTCTGATCACCAAATTTTTTTGTCGTGACAGGATGTGTGTTAGATTGCCATCATCTTCCATTCCAGCCAGTCTAGTGGAGCAGAAGAATCATTTCGGTATCTCAAGTAAATAATCACATGCATCTGAACCATATCCATTCTCATCAAACCACATACCAGCGGCGTCTCCAACACTCATTCGTAGGCCACCAACTTTCCCTATCCCTGAATCCACACAGCTGCGTAAATTACCTTATTCTTCGACCCGTAGAGGCAGGCAGCCAGCATGAATCCACAGCGATAAAAATACCCTCCCTCCACGCCCCGAAACGGTTCCGCCCCCGAAAAAAAAAGCACGCACACGATAAGCCCCGGTTCATGTGACTCACATACCTCAACCGGGCGCATGCATGGTCATGGTCATGCGCTTGCTTGCTTGCTTGCCTGCCTGCTCATCGTTCCATGCGCTAAAGACGCATACGTACAGTACACGCCACCGCATTGCGTGCGGTGTACGCATACCGCACCGCACCGCACCGTACGCTAGCTGGATTTTTTTTGCTGGGAGGATGCGTGCGTGGACGGTGGGATGCGTGTGTGTGTAAGGTGGGTATTGTTAGATTGTCTGACTCTGGCGGGATCGCAGAGGTACGTCTTGGAAAGGTCGGCATGCGTTTTATGTTGGAGCCTAGGGGATGCGCGAGATTTTTCGACGTGGACCCTTTTTTCCAGGCGCTAAAGATGGATGGGTGAAGGGACGTGACTTCGGTGCAGGTGCACACCGATGTAGATATCGATAGTGTGGGTTTTGTAGCCTCGATGCCGGGGGGTCTGGTAGGATTGGTGTACGTGCGTTTGGATCGATGACAGGCTGGAGCAGGGGGGGGCATCGACGAAGGCGGTTGAGGTTTGGGTGAGTCACCGATTTCGCGAGATGCGGGCGAAGAGTGAGGCGGATCGGTGAGTTGGGATGGTGTGCTGGCTGGCGGCCTCGGCAGGCAGGATGTCTAGGTTAGTGGGTGAGATTGTGGCCTGGATGGTTAGGCTGCAATGTCCGATTGTGGACCGAGGGCTCTCGGTCGGTGATTGAGGTGGTGAGGGTGCTTTGGTCGGGAGCAGGACCATGGTGATGAGAGTGAAATGAGGGGTGTTGGGGTTTATACGGCAGTGCCTGGGAATGCACCTGCTTTGGAGAGAACGACCGTTCCGTGGGCGCGGGAGATGTAGCCTTTCATGAGGTTCTAGAGGGATTGTCAGGTTGAGG
This sequence comes from Ramalina intermedia, assembly GCA_003073195.1. Lineage (NCBI taxonomy): Eukaryota > Fungi > Ascomycota > Lecanoromycetes > Lecanorales > Ramalinaceae > Ramalina > Ramalina intermedia. The sequence goes on along the minus strand of PEKF01000017.1, from coordinate 170,825 downwards.
CGGAGATTGTCAATTACTTGCAGATCGTTCCAAGACGCGAACAGAATCATGGTGATGTGGGGGAACGCACCTTGTATATCATGTTCGCCAAGAGGCATTCCACCTCATCACTCTCGATCCCCCTGGAGTCTCCATCGCTCATGACGGTATCGCCATCTACACCTTTCGTCTCACCAAGCCTGATCGCTGCTCCAAATTCGTCGACTCTGATTCTGGTCCGCCTAGCGCCTTGCTCATCGGTCCCAGCAGCCAGATATACCTGCCTCAGCAGATTCCGAAGACAGATATCCCGCCCCCTCTCGAGCGTCAGATAGATGCGCCGTTTCACGAAGGATACCTCGCCCGCTGCGAGAGCCTGATCAAAAGCACTGAGGGAGCCTGCTCGGATTGCAGACACCAAAGGCAAGAATAGCGTTGAGAGCCTCGGATACGGCTTCAGCAGCTTCCGGCTAGGCAATGAGCGGGTTGTCAACATCCTTGTCGGGACGAGGTACGTCAGGATCAGCGCCTTGTTCCGCGTCGCATTACGATGGCATGAGTTCAAAGCCTCGGTGAGGTTCTGTTGCGCCTGCTCATAGTCCTCGTCGAGAAAATGGATGACCCCCACGTAATACTTGAAGGTGACGACGTGGGATTTGGGAAATTGGTCCGGCTCTGGCATGTCGGTCCGAGAGGCTGAGAGTGCGCGCAGGATATTCTTAGAGAGGGAGATGGAGTTGAGCTTGAAGTAGGTCTTGAAGAGGAGGTTGGCGATGTAGTAAAGGCCCCATTTACGCGATTCTTCGAGTGGGGCTCTGCGAGGTGATTGAGCTCAGCCTTTGGCAACCATTTTTACGAGATACTGGGTTAAATACAGGGCTCTGAATTATGTCTACGTACCTATCACTAATGCAAAGCGTGAACATTCGGTTGATCACCCTGGCTGCGTCCTCCAACGTCTTGTTCTTGCCAAAATCGCCTGCGATGTCGTCCTGCAGGCCGCCCATATCGACGCCTAGTTCGCCTTCCATATTTTTCTTTGCCTCATCGGCTTTGATGGCGAAAATGCGGAGGTGTCTGCCAGCCATGTACAGGACCGGCAGAGCCCAATTCTCGAGCACCCCAGTAGTGAAACCGCGAATGATGGTGTTGGCCAATTCTTTCCATAATTCATAGACTCTGCTCCAATCTGGTCTCCCATCACTAGAGGATTGGGCAGCGGTCAAGGCGTTGAGGGTGTGCCAGTAACAGGTGTAGATCTCAGACCAAAGCTCGAGGACTTGTCGGTCTTCCTTTGAGATTGCCCGACGGGCATGCTTGGTGAGGGAGTACCCAACGTCATTTTGGATGGAGTCTGAGTCGGAAGCATAGCGAATGGTATCGAGGCGATTGAGAAAATGAGGAGGAGCTACAGGGGAGATGGTTGCAGCAAGGAGATGGCCGTTGTAGCTCTGGAGGGCGTCGTGGTATTCGCGCGCAAGGACGTCCATACTGATTGTGTCTGGCAGTCAAGAGCCTCGTTATTATATTTAAAGCAGCTCGAGAAGCTCTCGGGCTTCAAACAGGCTGAAATGCTGTGCCAGCATTAGGTTTGTCAAAATGGCGAGATGGCTGTTATTGTTTGTTCCTGAGCTACGTCAAAGGTGTCTCATAGGGCTGAGATGTTTAGCGCGGTGAAGCGCCTCGCTTAATTTGCCCGCACCGCCAGACTCATACAGTAGTCCGACGAAAGACTTTCTTGTTCGCGACGACAGATCGTTTGAGCGCCGAAGCAACAACCCCAAAGGTAAGCTTTATTGACGTTAATCTACAGAAACAACCGCTAATCCTACGCAGATGGGTGAGTCTACAATTTCCGCGGTCAATCCTCTCCTTCCAAACAACCCTGCTGCATCCTCGGCTCGCATTACCATCAAGGAGAAGCTTGAGAGACAGGGCGTGGTGCTAGTTGTCGAGCGAAGTTGTTCGGTCTACATGTGTGATAGACTGTAGAAAGAGATTGGACATATGTGCCTACAGAGAGCAGCAGCAGGCGCAGACAATATCGGGCGGGCCCTTTGCTAACGGATCCGCCATAGGTCGACTCAATGAGTATCAAGTCATTGGGCGGTATTTGCCCTCCGAAACGAACCCAACACCCAAGCTCTACCGCATGAGGATATTTGCGCCCAACACCGTGGTCGCGAAGTCCCGGTTCTGGTACTTTTTGATGAAGTTGAAGAAGGTCAAGAAGTCGAATGGTGAAGTGGTATCGATCAACCAGGTACGGAAGCTTGAAGCCATCCTTTTCCGCGCTCGGTCATCTTGGAGGGTGTTGAAGGCGTGCGTGAGGTCTAACCATGCTCTTCCCTAGATCCATGAGAAGCGCCCAACGAAGGTCAAGAATTTCGGCATCTGGATTCGCTACGATTCCCGCTCCGGCACGCACAACATGTACAAGGAGTACCGGGAAATGTCTAGGACGGAAGCTGTCGATGCTTTATATCAGGACATGGCTGCGAGGCATCGGGCCAGATTTAGGTCGATCCATGTGCGTTTGGAAAATGCTCCCACCCTTTTGCTCATGAATGCCAGATTCTAATTTTTTTTTGGCTAGATCCTGCGAGTGGTGGAAGTCCAGAAGACCGACGATGTGAAGCGACCATATATGAAGCAGCTCCTCACGAAGAACCTGAAATTCCCGCTCCCTCATCGTGTCGCCAAGAAGGCGAACAAGAACATCTTCGCTGCCCACCGGCCATCGACCTTTGCTTGAAAGGTTGCAGAGCGAGCTGGGAATGGCCCTTTGTGTACAGATCTGGTTTGACATATTCAAACGGTCTAGCTAAAGCCTTCAAATGAGATCCGATCGACAAGCCGTTGATTCCGAAAAAGACCTCCGTTGGAGGAGTTTTTCTGCCTTCTGCCGCACATTTTATCTCCCCAATGTTATGGAAGCTCCCTTGGTCGTGACGTCCCATTGCACGTTCATAATCATCAAACCACTTCCAATACACTCACCGCCAAGTGAAGCTGCCAACGCTGAGTGCAATCTCAGCACGACGTCAAGTCCGAAAAAGAGACAAAAACGAGATGATGTGTTATTCGTGGCTTCATTCATTTCCAGCTATATTATATCTTCGATGTTTGCATGGTCTAAGCTACGTGCAATGTATTCCTTTTGCTAATTCATACCGATTATCGCAGCATGCTTGTGAATACATCACTCCATGTTCAGCTTGCATGCTCAGCATTCCTATCCACCACTTGCTCATTTGCCTCCGTCGCTGCTTCATATCTCCTAACAATGCATGTAGTCTGATACAGACAGCATATATTTCACGTATGCATCCTTCACCTCCACACTCGACCATGATTTTCGTCTAACAGCCATCAATCCTCACACCGTCACCCTCCTCATTTCCCGATCCCTCTTCACCGCCTCCACCTCCACCGGATGCGGCCGCCTCCCCACCCCCTCACTCCTCATCCCTTCCTGCTCCCGACTCCTCACCATCGTGAACCTCACCAGACTCACACTCTCATCAATCACCTTCCAGCTCGTCACCACATACAACCCATCATACCTGACCCCCACACTCGGACTCCACCTACGATCCCCCTTCGCCGACCTCAGCACCCGCACGGGCCTCTTGTTCTCATAACTCGTGATCAGCAGCCGCGTGTTGGGCGTCATCTCCTTCCCCGACGACGCGGTCCCGCAATACTCCAACATCTCGCCGCTATCCACGTTCGCGTATCCGCCACCGGACACGACGATGGAGAACGCGCCGGCGTCCTGGTGGCCGTGGATCCCCGCCTCGGCGTCCCCGTGCGCCCCGTCGCGGACGGCGCAGATCTGCAGGGGCCACCATGCCCCCACGTGGAGGCCATTGTGACCGATTTGATCGGCGGGGATGCGGAACGGGTAAGCCGGGTCGAGGGTGTAGGTCGTATAGGACGTCAGCGACGAGGCGGTGCTGGTGGTTTTCGCTTTGGAGGATTTGGAGCGGAGCACCCCGCGCAGGAGGTCCGGGTCCGTGTCGCCCTTCCACCAGCGCGCTTCGAGCAGCTGGGCGACGTCGCGGATGTCCTTGGGGATGTTGGGGGAGGAGATGATGGCCGTAAGGGTGCCGGAGGTGAGGATGGCGGATTTCTTGATGATTTCTTTTTCTTTGCCGTGGAAGTCGAAGAGGCCGAGTTGGTGGAGGAAGGTGCGGAGGTTGGCTTCGCTATTGAGGTGGTCGGTCGAGTAGGGGCGGGCTTGGGTTTTCTGGAGGTTGGTATACATTGTTTGGAGGCGCCGGAGGGTCAGGATGTCGTCGCGTTTGAGTGTCAATTGACTACGCGAGTTGAAGACAACGTCCTTGTACCAGTCTGGGGCATGTGAGGGAGCAATGCTGGAGTAGGTGGACACGGTCTCAGTCTCATCTGCCTCTGGGGCTTTGAGGGTTGCGTTGGTGGTCTCTTTCGTTCTTCAACATGTTAGCTGCTATCGTTTCTCAGATGTCAAAGTGGCTGACTTTTCTAACGGCTTTTCGCTCTTCTTCCACACTCGTTTGACTGGGGCGAGGCCCGATGTGATCTTGCGTGACGATGGAGGTTTGAATTCATCACCTGCCACATCACTCCAATCATCAGGATCCGTTAGTAATGAGTCTTCCCGATACACGTTGGATAACCGTGCTTTGGCTGCAAGCCGGCTCGACATTTTCCTGGGGATGGCATCATTGCTGGAAGGGTCCGCTGATGGCGAGTGGATACTGTCGGCTTCGCGTTTCGTTCCTCTCTTGCGGAGCTTCGACGCTTGTGCGCCAATGTTAGTGGTCAAGGATGTATGACCGGCTGGAAGAATAACGGTAGAAGGGTTTCGCTTTACCGAAGGTAGATTAGGGACAGCCCGAGGCCTCTTCTGGATGGTAAAGTGACTATTGAATGTTCGAACAGCTTCAGCGGATGCATTACAGGCTCTTTCTTTGCTTGCTCTGGTCGTGGGGACGAGATCTGGTACTTGAAGACCAGACTTTTCTGCTTGGCTCACCACAGCTTGACCTGGTTCAGTGTTGGGCATTGAGGGGATTCGTGAGTTGCAATTGCCACGGCTGATGTCAGGCTGTTGGGAGACAGACCCTTGCACGTACATTCCAGACGATACCTGGTTAGCTTCTACATTGTGGTCGGAGAGATTCTGCTGCCCCTGGGATCGATTGCCTGCATTTGCATCGGGTTTGTCTCTGCTATGTGCAGGAGCACGTTTGGGCCAAACAGCTCGCCTGATGGTGACATTGCTTGCCGAGAAATCCCGGTTGGGAAAGAAAGCCTGAAGCGCAGGGTCAATTACATTTGCAGCATTGCCAGCTGATTGATTGATAGGAGTAAACGAGGCACCACTCCGAGATGCGGGCGTTGTCGCCTTATGTGCAGCCAATTGAGCTTTGAGTGCATCGCAGGTCACGTCAATCTCGGCGGTGCGAGACGTTTGGTTATTCTCTGGGAGTATGGATGTGTCAACTCTCGAGCCAATCTTGTCGAACCAGGTTGCTCACCTTTGTCTTGCTTAGCTTTATTCATCTTCGTAGCGATTCACACTGCGTTTCGCCTCGACAGAGGTGCGTGACTGGTCGCAAGTGAAGAGAGATGGAATTATCATTCAGGGACTTCGTGTTGAAAGTAAACAATCGGAGCTAGTGTGGCTAGGGCGATGAGCGGATAGGAGTGGTGAAAGTGTTGACCATCTGCCCATTCAAAACTCTGAACCCCCTGGCAAGAAGGACTCAAAACGCGGCTTGCGGGGTCATTGCCATTGGTCATTCTGCTTCGATCAGTCATTCACTTGAAATGTCTTTTCAGTTTAAAGCAGCGGAACGTAGCGTGGCAATGATCATTGACGAGCAAGATATGCCATCAAGCAAGGATTCTGCTCAGTAGGAGGTACTTTGGACCTTTGGTTGGGAGACCTCATTCTGGCGATCACTGCACACGCAATGTCTTCCTAGGATTTCAACAAGAGACTAGAAACGACCGGGCTTGAGACTTCGTGCGAGCTGTACACTGCTGTAAGACCACCACCCAAAGGCGATTACAGGCACCCTCATAGGTCATCAAGAGTCTCAAATTCCTGCTTCTGGTTACTTCTTGAGAACAGGTTCATAAATTGCCGCGTACGGGTCTGCGTCTTATCCTAAGATAAGGAAGAAGAAGAATCTTCGAGAGGCCATGTAGAACGTGATGAAACAGAGGCGTCTGCGACTAGCTTTACCTGTGCACTTGCAATTTCTTGAGCCACGAAAAGAGTACTTAGCCCTAGAATGGATCCGAGAGCCTGAAGAGTGTTCTTTGCTCAATATACCGACATGGCACATGATCTGTTTGTCGTTGCTCTCTTTACACCTCGGTCGGAATGGTCGACCTAGGACCGACAGGAATGGAGATAGTGCGAGTCCTTCTCACTTCGGCATTGTTCCCATTCCAGTACCTTTCAGCTCGATAGCTGTCATTTCATCAATCAGCGCTGTCGGCTTTGATCTCATATTGTGAGGGCAGGCAATCTTACCTCCAATTGAGATTCGCAAGCGTAATATTCTGCACATCGTTGATGTACACTTGCACCTGCCTGTCAATCTCTTCGCCCCACGTTGGTAGCTCTGCAAGAGCAAGATACCACTCCCGATATCGGGACCTCAATAGTACGCCAGCAAGATCAAAAGAAGACTGAAGATCTTTCCCTTGCACATGGTAGAGTGATACGATGTTATGGCTTTCTCCGAGGGCCTGAAGAGAGCCGACCATAAGCGAGGATCATCGCCAACCACATGCAATGACTTGCCTTCTCTTTAGCAAAAGAGACTATATCATTTTGTCTATGCATTTAGCTCCGGTTCTCAATTCCAATGTCGAGGATTCTCACATTAGGACGATATCCGTAACAACTGTCTCAATCTTCCGAAAAGCTGGATGGCCGATCACATCATCAGGCAACTGAAGGCCATGTGCATACCTTGGTCATCATCAGAGCAGATCGTAGGGAGTTCTGACGATTGTAACCAACTCAATCAGGGCGAATATGGGCTTGGTTATAATAGAATCACGTCGCAGAGCCAAGAGATCTTCCACAGACGAAAGCAAGCCAGCCGTTGATTGGATGAGCACCTGCTGAACAACTGCTTCGCAATAGGCCGTCAAAGATGCTGCGAATCGATATCGGACGCCTGGACTCGGTCATCCAAACTACCAATCCAAGGATGAATGCCCGCATTGTGGTACCTTTCGAGGCCGCCTGTAGAGCGCGTCAACAATTGCTTACGTAGGGAGCGCAGCTACTCACTTGCGACAAGCGCGACCAAATGGACTTGAAAGCGGCCAACAGAGGGGTTCGGGGGTCATCCAGGTCATTGCTCAAGATTGCTACAAGCCCGTCAACTACTTTCCGTGCCCCAGCCGTGTCCGTTTTCAGATGGCCACTATCAAAGGCTTCCCCACTCATCAGTCAGACTTGACTCCACCGTCGCAACTTGGAGATGCAGAAACGTGCCGTCATCGAAAGGAAATACCTGAGACATTATATCAGCTCTTGGGAACTACCTTTCGTCGACATGCGAGCTGACCCAATTGCCGAAGTCACACAACGTCCGCAATGCTTCGGCATTCGCATTCGGCGATATGACAGCGCAGAAGTATGAGGAGTCTGTCCGGCGTACGATCTTGCAGCTGCGAGCATCGAGCCCGTGATGGCTAGGAAAGTCAGTATGATCTCGACTGTTGAAAAGGTGATAAATCTACTTCAGCAACCAATCTTCCGATTCTCTTTTGATGACCTCGTAATGTGGGCTCATGCGAGGGGTTTGAGCTAGAAAGAAGAGGAACATCTCCGGAAGGACAACTTGCACCAGGCCATTATGGAAGGGGTTCTGATCTGTTGAGCTCATTGTGAAGGCTCCTTCAGTTGCCAAGTTCACAGGGCAACTGCGTCGAATATTTTCTGGAAAGGGAAACCCGTGGCAATATATCTTGAGACCCCAGTCTCTGAACATTCGACTAAAAATGCCCGGATCCCACGACGTGACTCCGAACCAGCTCGAGATTGCTGATTGGAGAAGTATACCAGCCTCATTTTCAAAGTTCAGCTGAATGGCGTTCCTGAGCTCCGTAGTATGCACCAACGACCAGATCAATAGTGGCTTCTTTTCTGCTTATGGAACCAGGCTAATATGGTGGATTCTCAACGCAGTCGAGGACCGATCATGGCCGAGAATGAACACCTACCTCAGAACGCTGCAAGGCATTTGAGACGATGGCCATGCTGAGATACTTGGTGCAAGCAGATCCTAATGGCTCACCTGAGGCAGAATCGCCTCAGACAATATGTGTGATCTGCTTCCCAAGATGGATAGAAGGTTGGTGACCTCAGTCGGATCTTCAAGCACCTACTAGTACGGTCTTGGTGGCGTTCTGGTTCAGCAGCAAATTTTGTTGTCGGCGCAGGCAGACAAGGGGAGGGTCTCTGAGCTAGTCCGCGCGGTTCACTGTCCCCGCTCTTTCCCATGTCCAGGCCCTTGATTCCGCTTTTCCTTGGTGGGTCTAGGGCTCACGAGCCTAGATCAGTCCTTGGGTCACGGCACGACATCACGCATGCAGTCAGCTTAAATATTCAAGGCCTCAAAAACGTGCTGGTCGTGAATGGATCGCCTGGATGATTACATGCATAGCGACAACCAACAGGAATGGTTCGTCTCCTCAAAGGACAGCGAATTCCAAGCACAGTCATCAATTGGAGGCACGTTATCTACGGTCCCTAATGCAGTCGCAAATGCTGCTTGAAGTGATCGGCGGACTGTAATTGCTTGCTTTTTGAGGCCCCAACTTGTTCATCTTCGCAGACCTTGCATGATCGTGTAAGAATCTGCCGTCTCGTACATGTGGGCCGCTATGACATCCTTTCTTGCTTTCGCCTTGGTCCTGTTGTATAAGCACGCTCTTGAGCCTAAGGCCCTGTTGTGGGTCGGGTAGTTGGTTTTACACAACAATTTACTCGTCAACATAACGAGTCATTTATTGTCCCCAGGTATAGAGTAGCTGACTGACGGTATTTTGGTCATGCCTCTGCAACCTGTACCCTTGCGTCATGACCAGGGTTCATGCATAGATGTACCGGCGTACCTGGGGAGGCGATTTGGACTAAATGTCCAAATCGCCAGATTGAATTGAACATTACAAAGTTTTTTGAATTATCAGACCTTCCCAGGCAACCAACCACCACTCTACTTTATAGATTCGGATTAGATATATTCAATACTTGGGTAGAAGCGATTGCTTATTTTGCCAGGATGTGGCCGCTCTTGCTCATCTCTGTCTCTGTCTATTTCTTCTTGAGGAGTCTGTATCGTCTCTACCTGCATCCTCTGAGCAAAATTCCCGGTCCCAAAATTGCAGCGATCACATGGGGCTATGAATTTTATTACGATGTTGTCCGTCATGGCATGTACATCTGGGAAGTCGAGAAGATGCACGACAAATACGGTCAGTAACAGAGGGGATGAGACGTGTGGGCAATACCGATGATAGACCAGGTCCTGTTGTGCGGATTAACCCTAGGCAACTTCACATCAGAGATCCGACTTTTTACGATGAAGTGTATGCCTCAGCATCTAGGAAGCGCGACAAGGATCCCGCATCAGTCACGGCTTTTGGAACCCCTTACTCTATGCTTACGACTGTCGGACATGATCAGCATCGATTCCGTCGTGGGCTGTTGAACAGTTACTTCTCCAAGAAGTCGGTAGTTGAGCTGTCGCCTATCATACAAGAGAAGTTGTCAAAGCTCATGCAGCGATTCCAAAAGGCTTCTGAAGATGGCACTGTACTTCATCTCGATGACGCGTTTTCTGCTTTGACGGGAGATATGATATCGCAGTATGTATGGGGCGTGAGCGCAGGCTTTTTGGATGATAAGAACTTCAAAAATGAGGTCCGTCAGGCCGTCACGGAAATGACAGACCTTATACACGTCAGTAAATTCTTTCCGATGCTAGCGACGATGTTCAAGGCAATGCCTCGGTGGCTTGTCGCCAGGCTTCGACCTGGGGCTACAGCGTTACTTGACATGCAGGATCTGATCACGGAGCAATACAACGCTCAGAAAGATGAGAGCAAAACGTATAAGAAGACGATTTTTGACGCTTTAATCGACCTTAGCGTACCACCCGAGGAGAGATCGTCTCTCAGGCTTGCCGATGAGGGCATGATTCTGCTGATTGGAGGCACAGAGACCACTGCAAGAGTACTGTCAATGGCCGCTTTCTATTTATACCAGAATGAGCATCTACTGGAAAAGGTGCGGGAGGAGCTAGGATCAGTAATGCCGACTCCCACCTCCAAAGCGTCTTGGTCAGAGCTGGAACAGCTGCCCCTTTTGAATGCGGTGGTCAACGAGGCACTTCGAACAGCTCATGCTGCAACCTTTCGATCACCTAGGGTGGCACCAACGGAATCCCTACATTACAAGGATTTGGTGATACCGCCAGGGGTAAGCTATTCACTTCCTCTAGTCGTTCCCATGTTGACAGGTCTTTTCCGTTACAGACGCCAATCATTATGTCCCCCTTCAGCGTGCTTACGAACCCCGAAATCTTCCCCGAACCCGAAAGCTTTCAGCCTGAGCGCTGGATTCAGGCTGCTCAGAAAGGTCAGAACCTCAGCAGATACCTTGTTGCGTTCAGCAGGGGGAGCAGAAATTGCCTTGGAATGAAGTATGTCCTCAATACTTTTCCTCAACCGAAAGCAATCCCCCATGCTGCGTGTTTTGGACAAAGCTGACCTTCATAATACAGTTTGGCCTATGCAGAATTATACATGACGATTGCGGCTTTTGTCCGACGCTTTGACTTGGAGATGTTTGAGACAACAGCGGAGAGTATTTGGCCTGGTCGTGACCTGGGTATGGCGCAGCCAAAAGAAGGCAATTTCGCTGTGCGAGCCAAAATCACAAATGTGATAGAGCAATGAGACCCGTTTCTTCTTGGAACCTAAGAATGAGAGAAAGCTGGACGCTGTGAAGATCGCAAAGTGAGAAGATTTTCACTTCCAGGACATTTTACAGTGACCCTAGATAGCTTTGAAGAATCTTCAGACCCTCTCCTTCGTAGGCAAGGCTGTTACTAGTAGCCACTACCATAGTGTAACGCAGTAGCGGCTAATCTATCTTCACCTTCCTCTTGCACTCTCCATCTCTGCAGGCATAATGGGAAAGCAGCTTGAAACGGCGTAAGGCGACAGCCTGGGTGTGACGTAATAGCACATGCTATCAGTGGAAGCCAGCCTGCTGCTCTTCCAACAATCGACTTCTCCGATCTTTCGAGACCACAACTACCTGATAGACGTGTGTGGCGATCTATGACACAAGGCCTACCTTCTCAACATGCGCAAGCTATTACATCTCCCAAAGAAAAGCAAATCGGTACCCCTGGTGTACGAGCCACTGAGCCAGGAGACATCGGAAATCCGTGTCCTATGGCTGCTACCGGGCTCTGGCGCTTCGCCAATCGAGGTCAAGCTAGAGCATGTTCCTTTCGAAAGCGCTAGTCAGCTTCAATATGAAGCAATATCCTACGCCTGGGGTTCTCCTGAGGATCCGGGGACAATCAATGTGAAGGAAACATCCAGCAAGATCATCTCAACCCTATTGATTAGGCGTAATCTCTATGAAGGCCTTCAGCAACTCAGATTGAAAGATGCTGAACGAGCTTTGTGGGCCGGTGCAATTTGTATCAACCAAGCCGATCTCGAGGAACGTGGTCGACAGGTTGAACAGATGGCAGAGATATACAAGACTGCCAGACAGGTTGTCGTTTGGCTTGGTAAAGCCGATGACGCTGCACGCCTCGCGATGCGCCTTTTCAACAAGATTGCAGAAAACGTAGAATGGGAAGGTGTTTCGTATTACATTGTTTGCCGCAAGACAGCTGAAGAGGATCATTGGGCAAACATGGAGCTCCCCTTACCCTTTGATGATACTGAGTGGGCCGCGATGAAGTCCTTCACCAGTCGACCATGGTTCTCACGATTGTGGATATGGCAGGAAGTTGTACAAGAGAAAGTAGTGTTCATGTGCGGTAGATATCAATTATCTCAAGCCATCATGGAGCTCGTGGTCATTACTGTGAGCCGGAAGTTGAAAGAACCGTACGAGACCGATGTGATTAATCAATGTGTCGACGTTGCGCGGCTTCTGTCTTCGCATTCAGGAAGGACACTGCAGCACCTTCTACATGAGACAGAGGAGGCTCAATGCTCCGATCCTAGAGACAGAATATATGCGCTAAGAGGTCTTGTGTCTCCGTCCGAATGTATCAGAGACTTGGCGCCAGACTATACGAAGTCCTCCATCGCTCTATATCGCGATGTTGTTCTGAAGTATCTGAGTACAGCAGAAGAATTGAATCTTCTTGCGAGATGCTCAACGAGAAGACATTTGTCTGCGAGTGATACTTCATCCATACCAACCTGGATCCCTGACTTCTCACGCCCAGCGCTCACGAGACAGATTTATGGGGTACGATCGTGCTGGATGTCCACTGCCCATGCAGCTGTCTCATCTCATGCGGATATGTTGAGGGTCAAGGGTCTTATACTTACAGATATAACCCATACAGAGCCTACTCTAGATAGCGAGAACGAAGGGCGTGTCGCAGCAGTTTTGGCTATACAAAAGCTCTGCAAGTCCCATATGCAAGGATCGTATATGAATGGCCAGACCATGAGCGAAGTGCTTTGTCGGGTTCTAACGGCAAATTTCATGACGGATGTATGGGCGACGCGGCCAAACCCTGACGCACCAGAGATTGTGGAGGCAAAAAGATATCTTAATCTAATTTGTGACGATCACCAAAATGCTACACAGCTTGCTCTTTCGCATCAGCAGAAATTGGTTTTGATCTGGGTCTATGCAACTTTGCGAAATCGCACTTTTTTCACAGCTACTAAAGGCTACATAGGCTTAGCCCCTGAGTGGACGAGGCCTGGTGACGAGATCTGTATCATCCTCGGCTGTCAAACCCCACTGGTTTTACGCTCTGATGGGCTTGGTTGCCGAAAGATAATAGGCCAGTGCTATGTGCATGGGATCATGGAGGGAGAGGCGTTGCTCGGCCCACTCCCGAATGGCTGGCGCAGAGCCGATGAGTATTCGAGGCAACGTGGTGCAGATTGGCCTGTCTTTGTACATAATGAGACTGGACAGCTTTTATCCGAGGATCCCAGACTCGGCGACCTACCTCCTGGATCGACACGGGAAACCTGGAAAGATGATCATTATGTTAGATACCTACGGGAAGATGGAGTCAAGCCAAAATTTCCGGATAAGGACCCACGGATGACTTATGAAGCATTGGAGGCTCGGGGCGTCAAATTTGAGGATATTTTCATCTCGTGAGAATGGGTGCTACGGGACGAACTATACCAGACTTTCACTTTCTTATCTACATATCTTGCTCGACGTCAAGGCTTCGGGAGCAATGGAGAATCATGATCCAGCAGCTTCACCACGATGAAATAGTCCGTAACAGATCCTATGTTACTGCTCATGCTAATGCCTTCCTCTCCTATCAAATTTTCTCGCTACAGCTCACGGATAGAGCAGATGTACCCATCGTCAATGGATCAGAAGTGAGCCTTGACTTTATGTTTCAATCTCACCAATTATGAACGCAGGCTGTGCCTCAACGCACAGAGAACAATTCAACCCCCAGATATATTCGCTTGAAACTGTAATCCTACAGATTTTACCTATATTGCATTCTCCTGTAACTCCAAACAAAGCATTCATGTCCCTACACCACAGTATTTGCCTGGCTGGAGGTTGCCGTGATTTACAATCTTCAACTATTCCATCCTCGCACAACTACCACCGATCAAGGTATCATTGAAGCCATTCCTATCTTGGTTGATCACGAGAGACCTACACGATAATCCTCCAATTTCCTCTAAGACACATGCATTCAATGACCGGCCAAACCAAAGCATCGATGGAATCTCTAGATTCCAACATCATTGGGACCAACAAACTTCCCAGCTCCATCGACTCTACCGTCCCCCAGATGTTCAGCACAATATTCCCCTCTCCATCCTCGCCACCACTGGAAATTTCCCTTCCGACCCCCACCCCGTGCCTTCCTCATACTAAACCTCCGCCTCCCTCCACGCCCGCCTGCTGCAAGCAGAACGATACGCTGCAATCTATTCCCTTCTCGCAGTTAAGGGAACCGACGTCGATGCCCCAGCTCTGAGCTTCCGCGTCCCCTGTCGCCATGTTGTATATGGGGTACGTTCGGTAATCATCGTATGTCCACCGATATCTTGACCGGCAAACATCCGAGGCCAGAGCAAGATCATCATATCGGGCAAACAGTATGTGTAAACGTATGTAAATCTCAGTCCTAACGGTCAAAGACCCTCCCAACATCCAGGATGCCCAACCACTCCTTCTCCCCACCCTGACAAAGTCCAGACTCCCACCCTTTTAGCAACATCTTGCCCATCCCACCGCCCCACCCCCTCCAGCCCCCAACATCCCACCTGAGCCCAAAGAAAAGAAGTGAACAACCGAATATCCCAAACCCAAGCATCCCCCCAGAACCAGATCCAAAAACCCCAAATCATCTTCTGACAAGACCTTCCTCAAACAACCGCTCTACCTCCCACTACCCAGCCCCTTTCCGTCGGAGCCCTGGGGATTGGAAATGAAGAGCCGAATATCCCACACCCAGGCATTTGCCCCCCAGCAAAAATCCAATCATCCCACCCCTGATTCTGACAATACCTTCCAAACCCTCTACGACCCGAACGCCTGTTCCCTCTTTCCCCTCCACCTCGCTCGAAAACCGGATCTTTGAACCATCACACATACACCCACACCCTCCCACCGCACACACCCCCCCCAACCCCCCCTCCTCTCCCCCACCCAAATCTCCGCGAGAGAGTCAATACCCACGCACCCTCTTTCGATACGCATGTCCCTCCCACCCCCCGCACCCACCTCCTAAAAAAGAGAAAGAAAGAGGAAAAGAAACCGAACATACTTTCATAATTAAACAAAATCATGGTGGAACAGTTTGCATAGCTGGAGTGGAAGAGGTAACCGCTTACGACTCACCGAGAGGGGATTAAGTGACTAAGTAAGTAAGCGAGGCACACGCATGCATGTGTGCATGGGATGATGAGATAGGCTTGGTAGGGTGGGAGTGTGTTGGATGGGATGGGATGGGAATATGCTGATGGGGATGGGGATGGGGATGCATGCAGTGGGTATGGATATATAGGGGTGATGGGTTCTTCATCGGATACCATTCAGGCCTCGCAAACAACGCAGGGAGTGCGAAGGGGGATGGCTTGGACGGGACGTAAGAGGAGGTGGTGGATGGGATGGAAGAAAGGGGGGTGTCAAGGAAATGTTGAAGGGGGGGCATTGATGTTGGTGGGATTGTGTGGCTATGCTGGGGGATTGAAGGGGATGGGTTTGAAGCCAGAGGATGTTTTCTCTGAAATGAGGGAGGGAGGTTGTTGGGTGGGAGGGAGCTGTACTGATGCAGATTGCCTCCCTCCGAGGCAGGGGGATGCTTGAGGAAAAGGAGCTTGAACGGGGGGGAAGAGGTATGATGCATTTTCCCATTCCTACAGTCCATGATGAATAAGCATGCCCGAGATTAGGTGTCCTTACAGATGAGACGAGGGAGAAATTTTCTAGACGTAGATGGGCAGGTTGACGCCATACTATATGACACCATAGGATTAGCGGAAGCTCTCATTCAAAATCGCACACCAGAAGGATCGCCACAGACACTATTCCCGCCATCGCAGACCGGAAAACAGGAATAAGGGACAGGACTCACATGCAACGGATCATTGAACCTCAACCCCCGATCCAACCCGCCAATCTTCTCGATCTCATCCTTGCCCAAATCCCACCCACCGCCAACCTCCAAATTCTGCTTCAGCCGCCCCTGGTTATTACTCTTCGGAATCACCGCCACGCCCCTCTGCGTCGCCCACCTCAACAGCACCTGCGCAGGCGTCTTGCCATGCTTCTCCGCAATCTGCGTGACAATCGGATTATTTAGCAACAAGGGCGCATCCTTAGCCTCCTTCATATCCATCTCCAAGAAACTATGCGGCCCGAAAGACGAGTACGCCGTGACCGCGATCCCATTCTCCTGCGCATACTTCACCAGCCCCGTCTGCGTGAGGTAGGGATGATGTTCGATCTGCAGCGTGGCCGGCGGGATCTTCGCGTACCGCAGCAGATCCATGATCAACACCCCCCTGAAATTGCTGATCCCGATCGACTTGGCCAGACCCTTGTCGACCAACCCTTCCATCCCCCGCCACGTCTCCTCGATGCTGGCGTTGCTTCGCTTCACCTCTTTCCCGGCGGCGTCGTTATACCA
Source organism: Ramalina intermedia (assembly GCA_003073195.1). Taxonomy (NCBI): domain Eukaryota; kingdom Fungi; phylum Ascomycota; class Lecanoromycetes; order Lecanorales; family Ramalinaceae; genus Ramalina; species Ramalina intermedia. The sequence goes on along the minus strand of PEKF01000017.1, from coordinate 154,431 downwards.
GCCGGGTGGGTAGCGCTCCTTGGGATCGACGTACTGGAGGGCGATGGGGAAGTGCACGATGAAGAGGTCGAAATAGTCGACTCCCCAGTCGGCGAGTTGCTTTTTGCAGATGGGTTCGATGTTGAGTTGGTCGTGGAATGAATTCCAGAGTTTGGAGACGATGAAGAGGTCGGAGCGCTTGCAGAGGCCGTCCTTGAGGGCGCGGGCGACCCCTTGGCCGCATTCGGTTTCGTTGCCGTAGTCTGGGAGGATGGTCAGAGGTTGAAATGGAAGGATTTTGTGGTGATGGAGTGAGGAGAGCATAGCCTTTTTTAACGTAAAGGGCATTCAGGGGTCAAAGAAATCGAAGATGGGGGAGTTGTGAGAGAGAACGAACCGCAGGCGCCATCGAAGAGACGGTAGCCGGTCTTGATAGCATTGTAGACTTGGTCGGCGCAGGTCTCGTTGGTCACTTTCCACAGTCTGGCAACGTCAATCAGTTGAGCAAACGCAACGTTGATATTGATGAAGATCATACCCAAAGCCAACAATTGGCATATCATGGCCGCTGTTGAGCTTGATGTTCGGTGTCGTCATGGTGGCGTAGGTCTTGGGAGACGCTTTTGATTGATGAGTGTATGGAGACCGGATCTGATGGGTATATCTATGTAGCGAAGAAGTCCGTGGAGACAGTAGGGGAATGCTGGGTAGAAGTGTGAGCTATCAGATCGCTTCCACATGGTTTTCACGGTCAACGGTTGAGGACTCACCGAACGCAAGGTCTGACGAAGCTCATCTACAACAATCTGTAAAACTCAATGGCCACGAGGATAAATCTAGGAAATGAGACCCATGTTGTCAACACAGATAAAAAAAATTTCTTTCAACCATGCGGTGGCCCCGCACTTGCAATTGCCCTCATTGCCACTGCTTCCCCGCGCCCCGCACGCATTGACGTCGTTGGCTCGGTGGGGCCAGGAACTGGTTAGATTGGTCGGCTTGATTCCCTTGGACCCACATCGAAGCCTCAGAACGTGGTACTTCGTGCAGATCCGGAAGGTGGTTCAAGCTTCAGGCCATGGGGTAGTAGGCAACGGTAACGGATGAGGTATTCGTTCGGCTCCTGATTCTGGGAATTTCAATTAAAAATATGAGGTATGATTTCGTAGGCTTCCCTGCCTTACTGGGTCCTCGGATAAATGGTCAATCTATTGAGCGTCACTGAAGGGACAAAGGGCCTTTTCGAGATATCCATGACCCTGTGTATCACAGCTTGCATGACTAGGCCCCAGATTCACCTGACTCATGCGCTCTCCATGGCTTACGATATCAAGATATGACATCTGAATTTCAAAGCGCCAAGTGATGGGCCATCGAGCGATGCAGGTCCAGCAATTCAGATAGACGTCATAGTATAAAAAACCATGATCCATCACACTTTTCCTTCAATCCAGTCTCCCACCAGTACAGATCTGCTAGCCCACAAAGAACCAAAACAAATTGCCCAACCATGTCGAACGTCACCTCCACCTGCTTCTGCGGCGCCGTCCAGCTCCGCTATTCCATCGAAGGCGACAACCTCGTCAATAGTGTAACACTCTCCCTCGCCCTTCCCCTCTCCATCTTCCCTTGACTGCTCCCCATGTCCCCTCCTGACAATCCCAGTTCGTATGCCACTGCACCGACGACCGCAAAATCACCTCCTCCATGTTCGCGTCCAACTTCGTCATCAAAGACGACACCCTGGAGTGGGTCCGCGGCAAGGACCAGATCACCAAGTACAACATGCAGAAGACCATCACGACCGGGAACAATATGGAGAGCAATTTCTGTAAGATCTGTGGCAGTTTGATGTTCCGGATCAGTAGCGGGGCGAAAGGAATGACGATTTTGAGGTAAGTGGAATCCTTGCACTCTTGGATTGGGTTACTTCGGGAGAATCTGTGGCTGGTGAAGGTGGTCTGGTGGACGATGCCGGAGTCGCTGATTTTTGGGATTTGTAATAGAATTGGCCAAGTCGATGATTTCCATCTGCATGAAACGAAACTGAAGCCAAGGCTGGAGCAATTTGCCAAAGATCGCGTGGCGTGGCAGCAGCCTATTGAAGGGATGGAGCAGTATGCAAACGGTGCTCTGCCCTAGTCTTGTAACATGTGATGAGATCCTGGAAGATGGTCCAGACAGTGGGCCAAGACGAACAAGGCCGGGATCGTGTTTGCGAACACTTGGTGTGTGTACAAGGGTGATCATTCGCTGCCATGTAGTTTCGAGATTGTCCAGGTCGGACAAGCGATGAAGTGGTCGTTCGAAAAGCAGACGTCGATACAGTAGGATGTCTATAGTCTCTTTTCATGTGGAGAAACAAATGGAGAGATCGGTCGAATGCTTCGCTGTAATGCTTGTGTTTATCTCACATATGCTGCGAAAGGATGAGCTTCAGCCATGTCGAATGCGGAGATCCATTCACTTACTGGCATCAACTTTCTCTATGTTCGGCAGCGCCAACTTCACCTTATTCCTGTACACAGCGGGACCTCTCAGTTGCAAGGGGTTCGCTTCGAAGTACACTGTATTCAACTCCTTCTTGTCCCGTAGTTGCTCTTCCACCTCCTCAAATGAATCGAGTAGATTTGAGGAAGCCCATAGCTCTTCCAGCTTTGTCAAATTCTTCAAGCCTGAGAGATTGCGGATTTGGTTGTTCGAGACGTCGAGGATACGCAGATTTGTATTGTCGTCTAAGCCGGAAATTTCGGTCAGGGCGTTATGTGAAATGTATATCTCTTCAAGGTTGGGTAGTCCCGAGACACCGCTGATCTTAGTGAGACGATTGGATTGGATTGAAAGGATCTTGAGATTTTGAAGGTGCGAGATGTTCTGCCACTTCTCGTCAGCACTCGGCCCTGACCGTGAGGAAGAAGCTTACGTTTATTTCCACGATCTTATTCTTACCCAGCCAGAGCTCTTCCAGGTCGGCCAACGTGTCCACATTTTCTATCTCCTGTTTGGATGTCAATCGCAAGTCCTCAGATATGATGCCAAACCCACTCTTATCCTGTTGGCCGCGAGCTCCAGATTCCGCAACTTCGTCATGCCGTCGAGACCTTCAATCTTTGATATCCTGTTCTGCAGCAAATATAGGTCCGTCACTTCTTTCAGATGATTCAAATTCTTGATATGCTTGATCTTGTTGAAACTCAAATCCAGGCTGGTGAGGTGTATGAGCTGTTCCAAGCCTTTGATATGTGATATCAGATTATCGTATAAATCGAGATCTTGTAACGTCGGTCCGAGGGTTGGAGGAAACTCGATATGAGAGATCTGGTTCTGGCGAAGACATAGTCTCTATTCCTGGTGTCAGCCTTTGATGTCCTGTATGAAGGAGCCATCGTACCTCAACTTTATTGAATCGGTCCAGGCGCAAAGCGGGGAGGGAGGAGATGCGGCAGTGGACAAGATCGATCTCCTAAAAAGACACGTAAAGCTCATGAGTAAGGCTCAATAACAGGCAGAATGCACAGCTCGCACCTCAGTATCAGGCTCATACTCCTCGAGCAAGTCTGCCCATCCGTTCTGTCAGTGACGCCCAGGACCAGGGGAAAATGCCCGCTCGCCTTCATCTGCATCTATTTGTTCTACCGGCGGAGCATCTTCGTCAGAGTAGTCCGGATCTGAAAGAGCTTCGGGGTTCGCAAGGACCGCCTTCTTGTCAACGCGTAGCTTGCCATCCCAACCCTTGCTGTCTCGGGGACCCGAGGAGCCGTTTGTGGAGAGGGCGGGCCCAGGCTGTTGGTCGTTCGCTGTTGGGATTTCCTTGCTCTCCATGTTGTTGGTAAATATGGAAATTGAGGTCTAAGTTCTTTCCCTGTATATGTGTGTGTTGACTAGTAATTGTCCTAGGATGAAGATGAAATTCTTGGTGGGGTCCAAGTCCGCATTCCGCCCTCCGCAAACTCCGCACTGGTGACACTGCACGGCGAGATTTCCACCGTTGATATGGAAGGAGGATTATCAGATTGAAGCGATGAGAGGTGGTCTATGGTATCAAAAAATATCTCAAAATGAACTACAGTAAACTCGGAAACGTCTCTGTGGTATGCCCAATTGCCCATGCCCATGCCAATGCACTTCCGCAACACTCGTGGATCCCCGACGTCTGCCTCAAACCCGCTCTCGTTGCTTTTAGGATACACATGCTGTCTTCCTTTCCACGCAATCCCCCCACAATCTCCTCCCAGCCCGATCCATCTCCAACCCGCCTCCGCCAATCACGACGCAAACTTCCTCGTCACCTTCGCAATAACTATCCCCAACCACCACAATCAGCACATCCACTCTTCCCACCCCCCGCCCTACTCTCCAGCACGGGATCAGACTCACTATGCAGCGCCACCACACTAAAAATAAACCCCAGACTCAACACCAGCACCACCACGGGATCCACCTTCAACCCCGGTGACTCATCCGTGTACAGCCGCAACATCGTGCTGCTGCTCCCGCCCGCGCCCGCGGCCCTCGTCGATGTCGGGCGCGCGTTCGCGGCCTTGTCGGCTCGGTCAGCCGCGGCTTTGCGCCGGATGGCGGTTTTGGCGCCGCCGGGGGGGGAGATGGAGCGGGCGCTGGTGACGGAGCTGGAGGGGGCGGGGGGGGGGGAGGAGGGGGAGGAGGCGCGGGGTGAGGACTTTGTTGTGAGGGAAGGGTTAGCCGGGGAGGATCGGGGGAATGAGGGGAATGGGTGCCTGATGAGGGATGGTAGGAGGGAACAAGTGAGGTAGGGGGGAGGATTGGGTGAGGGGCGCGACGTACCATGATGGTTGGAGGATACAGGTGAGTCAGCGCAGCTGGTGTGCGATCGAACTGTGCTGCCTGGAGGAGTGGTCGCGGTGTCCTTTTCAATGATCGTTGCTCTGGTGGATTAAGGATTGAAGCTTTTTTTCAGAAAAGGACACGGCGGACCTGCAGTAGGCGGGCCGCGCTAAGAGGGGGAGGCTGTAGGGCTGAGAAGCTTGGCTTGGGTGTGGCCCCTGAGTTGCCTTATTATTCCATGATTGAGAATGAATTTTGACGGTTTGTTTAGCTTTATGTTCGGTTCAGATCTCTGTATATGATTTCTTATGTCCATGCTATGATGCTCGCTATGCTGGAATGCCGCTGAAGATGCACGAAACCACGACACCATCTGTGAATCCCTTCCGCAAGAACTCCTACTCCATAATCTCGTTCTTCATCACGGCATCTGCGGGCCCTTTGGGTTCTCCGATAGCTTCTCCATTCGCCTTCGTGTCTTCATGACCTTCCTCTTTTTGGTCCCCCTTCAAACGCTTGAACTCCTTCATCGGATCCACAGCGACCCAGCCCCTCACCCCTCCGTCCTTCGCCAAAATCGCATAGTCCTGCCCCAGCGCCAATCCATCATCCTCATCTTGGCCCTTCTCTCCAACATGGGTCACGCAGCCCGGTGAAGCCTGCACTTCAGCGTCCTTGTCCACAATCTCCCGATCCACTGCACTCGTATCCGCCACACTCACCCCACTTCTCCTCAAGCTCTCCAATATCGCCCGCACATTCAAGCGCAGCAGCCGCTCGGGCTCCTCGGCTTTGAGGAACCGTTTCGTGAGCCAGGGGAAGAGGACGCCGAAGTCGGATTGAGAGAGGTGGGCGGAATGGAGGGGGTAGAAGATGTCTGGTCTGACACCGGTTGGGGTCGTTGCTGAAGAAGAGGTGGCCGGGGGGCAGACGGTTTCGAGTGTGTTCAGAAGATTCGACCGCCATTTGTAGAAGCCGTCGGAGAGGATGGTCAGGGGTGGGCAAGGTCTGATGTCGTTCACCGTGTAAGCAGGGAGAGGCTTGTCCCTCAAAGCTGATGTTGCATGGGAGAGGATTGGTAAAGTCCAGAGATCGAGGAGGGAGATTGGGGAGGCAGGGGTGATCTGCCGGGAGAGTGCGTGTGAAGGAGAGGACGTGTACAGTGGCGCTATGCCTGGGTAGAAGACGGATTTGGTGAATTGGACTATGGTTGTCGCGCCGAACGAGTGCCCCAGCCAGGAGATCTTGCCAGGAGTGTGCATGTCGAGCTTGGATCTGAAGGCCGAGAGTGGACTTTGCGGGTTGGCAGTCGAGGAGCTCTCGGGACGAAGAAGATTGGTGAGCTGCTCGCCCAGGTCGATTTTCAAGAGGGCTTCGTGCAACAAGCCGAGCTCCCAACACCTGATCTTCAATTGCCCATCCCGAGCCTCCTCGACTTCGGGGGTTTGTGTGTGGGATATTGCTCTATATTCTATCGCTTTTCGTTTCGTCTTGTCGGCTGCATTGATAAAAGAGATTGGACCGCTGCCATCCCTGTGTTCAGGAACGGCAACGACCAAGCCATGGCTTGCTAGCGACCCGCAGAGATGACTATACGCATTTCTTGTCCCCCCCAGACCGTGTGAGAAGATGAGCAGGGGCCACCGTCCTTCCCTGACGGTCTGAGGAGGCTCCAAAGGGTTGCAATCTTCGACCACGGGCAACGTCGTGTGCAAGATCAGTCTTAGCAAGGGAATGAAGCTGTGCAAGAGATTAGCACATCCTCTTGTTCGACTGGTGTCTGGACCGACCTGCCTTAGAAAAGATGCCAGCCAGGGTGCTGCACTTAGAAATCGAAAGTAGGCCCTCAAGTATTCGCCTTGGGGGTATGGCAGCCAATATACTGGTTTCGACTTTTGAAGAGCTGGCTCCAAAGGATAGAATAAGCGGAAGTTGATGGTATTCACTTCAGGATCAAGGCAAGGTTGGCTGGAGAGTTCCGTCGCAGGGACCTCAACATTGTAGCTACCAACATGATAGGGGCCGGTGTATTTTGGCAGAGCGGGAATCGGATTGAAAGGAGAGGAGGGCATTTCTCGTCGGATGTCAAGAGGCACGCGACCAAGCACGCGAGCAGAGACAAACCCGCGAATAGGCAGCTTCAAATGGATCCACTATTTCTCAATGCCTACAAAGAGCGAGGAAGCCTATCTACAGCATACTGAACAGGCGATGACATTATATATGAGGCAAGAGCGAAAATTTTCAAGGCAGAGGCGAGTACGAAGGCGACTTCTTAGCGGTGACGTTGTACAAAAAAGAACATTCTATGGTGGACGACCTCGGCATTTCGGATGTCGGCGAAGTCTTTCGGGCCCATCCGTTCGGGGCTTCAGGGGTAAGGGCAAGGTGAGACCGTTAAGACCATCCACAAACAAACAGTACGTCAGTCGAAACGAACAACAGGCATAGAGTCATTATGAACGAGATAACTTGCTCGTTCAGGTATCTTACTGTCACATCCCTTGTGCTTTGCGCAATCCTTTTTCGCAGGACTATTAGATCTATCATTCCAGACCGAACGTACGCCGTGCTATTCAAAGCCACGTCTTTGATACAAAAAAAGTACAGCTACGAAACGTCGATGGAATATTCGTACACATTGTTCCACCTTGTGAAGGATAGATGACGCCGGCGCAATGCATCGCCATGCAAGTATGTGCCGAAGACCTGAAACTGCTCCCACCCTGGAGACCGAACGACCGAAAAACGCCTCGCCAACTGCTTTCACACAATGATAGCAATCTAGAGCTCAAGGATACCGAGTGCCGGCGTTGAGCTAGTCCAAGTATTGAGTAGAAGGTCTAATGTTGTCTCAAAATCATGTCGTTCGAACCCCCTTCATCTGCATCATCTCTTCTGGCTTCCAGCGAGTTCCGCTTGCTGTTCATTGCACTTGGCAGACCTTTGATCTCCGGGTCGCAGCCAGTCGAATGGGCCTTGTGATATTTCAAGCCGTTGAGATTCTTGTATCGTTTGCCGCAGGTCTGGCATTGGTAGGGTTTATGTTTCTCCATCCCAAGTGTGCCCGGGAACGGTTGCAGCGTCTCGGGGTCGACGATGCTGAAGGTGCCATTGGTGTTTGCGTGTAGAGTTTGGGTGTTGTGGCCATGCTTTTGCAGGCAGAAACATCAGCAGAGCTATCTTGAACAGTTCAAGGGGACGGAAACACGAGAAAATGATGACTCACCGATTTGTGATACTTCAGACCATTCTGGTTCTTATAGGCCTTTTCGCAGCCGATGACAGGGCAGTGGAACGGCTTGGGTATCCCATCAGCACTGGGGTCAGGCACGCCAGCCAGCTTCTGTTGTTCCCGTATGGTTTTGGCCAGCTCGCTGTTCTCACCATACTGCCCATCGCCGAGTTGCGTTGCTGATGTGGTGCTGGGCTGCGGCATCTGCTGCTGCGTTGTGTTGCTGAAGCCGCCGTTGCTGGTGAACAGCCGCTTTGCCGGCTCATCTATGCACAGGTCAAGCATCTCGTTGTTCGCTTGATAGCCCCAGGGGTTTGGGTTGAAGCCGGGTGGGTGCGACAAGTATCCCATATTCATATGACCCATGTTGTCCACAAAGTTCGTGTCCAACTCGCCAGGCGTACCTGGTGCCGAGGATTCCGGAGTGTAGAATTGCTGCTGCTGCTGCAATGGATGAACGCCGGGAGGATGCGCGCTTAGGGTGGGCGTGTTGACGGATGAGACGGTCGGGTTGTTCTGATAGTACGGATTCGTCCGGCTGGCGGACGTGGGTGTATTCGGAGATGAATGGCGGAGGCCTTGATGCTGAAGGAGAGCGTTACTTCCGTTCACAGCGCTCAGATCTAAGGGTGGCGCGCGAGCCGCCGGTTGGCCGAATTGATTTCCTTGCATCATATTTGGTTGCTGCTGCATCTGATATTGCGCCATCTGATTGCTGAAATCATCGTCCATTTCCATATCGCCAACAGTAGCATCCTCATCTTGACCCATGCTCGACTGTGGGACGGGTATCGGTGCATAATTCTGTTGGTGTGACCTTGGCGTATGCTGCGATTGTGTTGGGGTGTTGGATCGCTGTGGGGTGTTCATGGCTTGGTGCCGTTGTCTCAACGCTTGCTGGTGTTGAGCCTGAGCCGGGTCTTTGACGGCAGCAGCAGCATTTGAGGCGAGGGCGGCTTTGGGGTCTGGCGGAGGTCCCTCATCCGTTTGTCTCCTTTGCATCTCTTCTATTTGCTGGTGATGATTCTCCTCATAATGTTCCAGCAGGTCGTGTAAGGTAGGCAGCTTGAGATTGCAACACGAAAAGTCTCGCATGAAATCGGCCTCGAGTTTGGGTTGATAGGAGGAAGAGTGGAAGGAAGGCGATTGGTAAGCGAAGGGTGATGTTCCCTGCATTATAATACTTTTGGATTTGTCAGTGGTGGAACAGGACTCGAAGCGAGGCGTATGCAAGATCGGATGAAGTGACTCACTCATCCCGGATCCAGCTCCCGACCGAATTGCCTCCCCAGCTCATCCCCGTCACCATGCTCCCTGCTAGACTTTCCCGCCGCGGCTTGTACTGATTCGAGGCACTCTGCATAGAGATGGGCTGGGCTGCTGCAGTCAGCGAATCGCGATGACCGCCGACCCTGCCATAGCCGCTCCCCATGCTCATGCCACTCATACCAGACATGGCAGTCCCTGGTCGGCCTTCGTTGCCGGACGACTGATGGAGAGCGGTCGACATGGCAGACTGGCGATGATTGTACGGTGGTTGGGAAGACGCGCCAATGTCTATGGGTGTCGCGCGACTCCCCATGCCGTAGGGTACTGTCGGCTCATGGAAGAGCGGGAAGGTAGAGTCCTCCAGATCTGATTCCAGCAGTGTGGAGTCGGTGTAGGGGTTGCCGCCAAAGCCAAGATTCTTCTGATTCCAAGAGAATAGATTCTCCTTTTCCTTCTCGACTGCCGCCTTCTTCGGCAAGGCGGTCCCGGTGTTGAAGCTTCGAGGCGTGCCTATGGGCGTGGTCTCGGCGGTGGACGACCGATCGCTGTTGCTCACTGCTGGGGAAAAGTGTAAGGGTGGAGGAGTCTCTTGTGAATCCAGCTTTACGATTCAGCGTGGAGGAGAGGTTAAGGCTGTGGCGGTGATGATGGACAGAGAGCGGAAAGCTTCGCGTGGCGATGCGACAGCCACCAACACACCCAGAGAAGAATGGAGGGATGATGTGGATGATGTGGATGATGTGTGCGAAAAGGAACTGGGCGATCAACAAATGATGTAGATGAGCAGGAGTAGAGGAATACTGCAGACGGCAAGTTTAGTCGGATGCGATGGCGATGGACGTAGCGTGACGGTATGCGATGAAACGTAAAGAGCTGACTGTCGCAAGTCAGACTGATGGGGGTCGAGAGTTGTTGACTTGTTGTTGGATCGTTTAGGAATTGTGATTCTGGCTCAGGCAATAAAAGGATTGCAGGGTGCAGCCAGTTGCAGCAAGTCTGACGTGGAGATGATGCAGGGCCAGCAGTACCGGTATTGGGTATTTAACGAACAGGAGTAATAATGCATTAGTGTGATGGTGTCAAGGCATAAGAGTGGATTAATACGCACGATGGCCACCCGGGGTGATGGGGTCCCCTTGGGTCCTTGGCCTTCTGGGCGCCTCCTGCCGCTGGTCCTGCGTTCTTCGTGCTCTACGTGAGCTGCGTGCGCTGCGTGTTTGTTTAGGCGCATCAACCAATGAGCGGATTCAGAATGACTTTTGTTACGAATCACATCTACAACGTGCCACCGCTCCAGTCGATCCAATAGAACCAGTCTCCCCCCAATCTTTGTTTCGACTCTCAAACCTCTTGGCTCGCCGCTTCCTACCGTTCAACCATATCGTGGCTTGATCGAGGCAAACCAACCAGGTCACAGGTGGGATGTAATAAGCGGCTGTACTGCTGTACCTCTCCTCCGTAATCCACCGTATCCTCGAGGCGGACTTACAGTATTGAACGTCACGAATCAGCTTCCAGATCTCGCTTCTGCATGTGAAACGGGCCTCCAAGAAGCAATTCGCCCCACGGATCATTCCGAAAATCCCATCAACTAAGCAGCTCGGTTGACCATTCCCATCTGTGGGGATCCTGGATTTCCGGTTCTCAGAATCATCGGACCGCAAGCCACTGGGCTTCACTTCTTTGTTCTGCTCATGAAAGAAAAGCGACCCAAGTTGACAACACGACTCCATGAACACGGCTCAGGTAATCTTAATCCCTACTTGCCACGAGGTCCCTACGTAAGGCTATTGGCACCGTTGGTGTCGCTAGTAGCTCGTGCTCTCGGCACGGATCACGGGATTCATTCTCGAACGAATCTATTCTTGGTCGAGGTTTATGCGACATTGGAAGGCCAGGCGCATTCAAAAGATACTCGCATTGCAGAGTCGCATTGACAAAGTATCGATGTCACTGGCATTCCACGTGGCTCGACCGTCTGCCCCTTTTCCTTCAACGAGTGAGTTGAGATGGATAGCCCGGGGCAAGCTGAGCCGAGTGGTGCACCGACCAATCCAATAGATCCGGCTGCCAAATTGAAGGCGCCACTTGCGGCATCACTGGAAGCAGTAGTGCAACCTCAAAAGACCGAGTATCCGGAGGACTCTGCAGTCACTAAAGCAGAGAAGTTCGAGAGGCATCCAGATAGGGATGATGATGTCCATGATTCTGCGGCAAAGAGGGTCAAGCTAGAATCTCATCCAGAAGCAGACCTGCCTACTCAGAGTGAGCGAGTAAAGGGCGTTGCTCCCATCAAGGCCGAGTATCTTGTCGATACCTCCGCCCTTAAACGTGTACACGCCCAAGACGATGATGACGCTGCTGAAGGCGCAGCCCACAACGCAAACCCCAAGCCTGACGGTAGGGACAAACCCAAAAAAAAGAGTAGTGGTCAAAATCATAGTCGGCAGTATGGTCATTGGCGGGATGAATTTCCGTTGTGCCAGAGTCGCGCGCTTCAGCCTGAATTCTCCCCTGCTACTTGCCAATACGGGGAGAAATGTAAGTTCGAGCATGACCTACGTAAGTATCTCGAGCAAGGCAGAAGTGCAGACTTGACTTCTTTCGATGGCATTTGTCCGGTCTGGCAGGCCAATGGTGAGTGTGAGTATGGATGGAAATGTCGTTTTCTCAAGTCACACATGCAGGAAAAGGAACATGAGGATGGGCGGAAGGAGCTGATTCTCACCAAGCGAACGGAGCAAGATAGCAATGGTAGCAAACAAAACGCCACTGCAAGCGGTAGCGTCAATAATGTTTCTACCCAGGACAAGATCAATCTGTCAAAGCGCAAACTCGCAACACCTAAGGCTGACCAGTACAGTAAGTGGCTGGAGATCAACGGTAGAGAGACCGAACAATACCAGGGCCAGTATCAGCAGGATGATGAAGAAACGGGCGAGGAAGATGCCGCCAAAGATAATAGAGCACAATACACTGAGCCTCCATTTCTACCTTCAGAGAAAAGAAAGATCTACTTTGGGCCCGAGACACCTGTACTGGCTCCTTTGACAACTCAAGGGAATGTCCCTTTCAGACGTCTCTGCGTAGACTTGGGTGCTCAAGCAACCTACTCCGAAATGGCCATGAGCCTGCCATTGATCCAGGGTCATAGACCTGAATGGGCCCTGCTTCGCGCACATGCCTCTGAAACATTGCCCCCAGCCTACAATCCTCAGAAGACCATCACCCAGGGATACGACAACGCCCGTGACTCCAAATTCGGTGCCCAGATCGCTGCCAACAAACCCTGGCAAGCCCTGAAAGCGACTGAATTCCTCACCAGACTTTGCCCTCATCTTCGCGTCATTGATCTCAACTGCGGCTGTCCCATAGATCTCGTCTACCGCCAAGGCGCTGGATCCGCCCTTCTTGACAGCCAAGGCAAGCTCGCTCGAATGCTGCACGGCATGAACGCCATCTCTGACGAGATACCCATCACGGTGAAGATTCGTACAGGGACCAAGGACTCTAAACCTACCGCGCAGAAACTCATCCATCGGCTTAACCACAGCGGATCGGAGCTCTACTGCAATGAGCTTCCAGAAGAGACGGCGGTGCTCCCACACAGTGACGTCGCAGCCATCACCCTCCACGGTCGTAGCCGTCAACAACGATATACCCGGAGTGCGGACTGGACTTATATCTCCGAATGTGCCACCCTCATCTCGAAGTACAATTCACAGCTCGCTGCTCATACCGACACTGTCTCTGAAGTTGATCCGCGCGACCAGCCTGCTGCCAAGGACGGCAAGGTCTACTTTCTGGGTAACGGCGATTGCTATTCTCATACGGACTACTACACCCATCTCGACTCTGCAAACGTGGATTCGGTGATGATCGCTCGCGGGGCGCTCATCAAACCCTGGATCTTCGAGGAGATCTCGACACGGCAGTATATTGACAAATCCGCCACGGAGCGTCTGGACCTGGTCAAAGAGTTCTGCAAATTCGGGCTAGAGCATTGGGGGTCGGATGAACGTGGCGTGGGCACTACAAGACGTTTCCTGCTGGAGTGGCTGAGTTTCGCGTACCGATATGTCCCCGTGGGGTTGCTCGAGTACTTGCCGCCGAGCCTGAATGATCGACCGCCGGCGTGGAGGGGGAGGACGGAACTGGAGACGCTGTTGGGAAGTGGGAATTATTTGGACTGGATCAAGATCAGGTGGGTCGGCCTCCTTTCCCCGGTTCTGACCACTGGAAAGTGGACGTAGGCACTTGGCTGACAGAGATGGTGATAGTGAGATGTTCCTGGGACCGGCACACAAGGACTTCAAGTTTCTGCCGAAGCACAAGTCGAATAGCTATGAGATCGAGGCAGAAGGATAATGGGCACTATCTGACATCGCTCGGGCTTTGGCAAAACGAAGACTTTTGTCGGGATATCAGAGAGTATCCATGCCATCTAAAGGTTCACTGAGCATTCGAGCCCTTCCATACACAGCAACACTGCCAACTTGTCCAGTCATCTCCTTCAATCTACAGCCCCTTGGAGCACCAATCATGAATGAGCTTGTCTCAACCAAGCCAGCTTATTCTTGCCTTTTCGCCCAAGAATTATATCGCTGCTACGCTCCCTGTAACCTACTGATTAATCTGCCAAGTCCCGCATGCGAGTCTTGACGTTACAGCAGACCAATGTATCGGGCATTTCCAGGCTCGTATCAAGAATAGTAGCGCGTGTAGAAAGTTGGCGGTGATCGCCGCGGGCCCTGCCCAGGTTGTGCCAAGGCAGAGGCCAGCCGCGAAGCCTATGACGTACCTTTTGTAGGGAGCCCCCTCGGCCCCTTCAGCCCCGTTGCGTGTCATCTTGCCCAAACCAGCAAGTTGCAAAATCAATCTTGTCAGGCACCAACGGCCTCTTCCTCTTCAAATCAAGCGCCGTCGAAAGTACTCATTCTTCAACTCATAACATCCTTGCATTGTGCTTGAGCAGTAATACCCTGGTTCTATAGGCCCAGCAATTGGCCAGCTCTTGCAGATTGTGAGGTACGAAGCAACAGCCCACCTTCCGGTCCGGTCGTGCCTTGAATTCTAGCGGCCAAAATGACCCTTTACTACACCTTGGTGAGTTTCCTTTCCTCTTCCCTTCAACTCTCGCAACCAACATTCAACCATCCCATTAACAAGGCTACTACCTTGGATACTTTGGAAGTCATAGGCAAAGACAACCAAGCATCATGCCTTCTCTAATCTATGCACCGGTTGCTCTTCCTCACTCCGCGTATTCCCTGAGGTACCGTACTGACAATTATCCCATGATAGGTGTTCGTCCTTTTGGTGACGGAGATGAGCATCTTCGGCCTGCTCATCGTGCCACTGCCCTACAGTGCCAAGCGCAAGCTTTTCACCTTCATCTCCGAAAGTCCCATCGTGGCTAAATTCCAGTATGGAATGAAGGTAGGCAGCGAGATACAAACAAGAGCTCAGGATCCTGACATTGGGCTAGATCACGTTCATATTCATTTTGATCCTTTTCATCGACAGTGTCAATCGCGTCTACGCCGTGCAGATGGAGCTGAGCAAGACGAAGAAGAGTGCCAAGTAAGGCATTGCCCATGCTCCCTGATTCTCGCCGTCTTTCCTTCCCTTACGCAAAGCATCACACTGACAGCTTTCCCTCACAGCCCCGGAATGATGGAAGGCTCTGGCCGCATGGAAGTCCAAGCTCGCAAATTCTACTCCCAGCGCAACATGTACCTCTGCGGCTTCACCCTCTTTCTCTCTCTGATCCTTAACCGCACCTATGTCATGATCCTCGATACCCTCCGCCTTGAGGAGAAGGTCAAGCGCTACGAGGGCGACCCCAAGGCCTCCGGCAAGGATTCCAAGAGACTTGATCAGGCTGGCGAAGCGGGAGAAATTGGGAAGCTGAAGAACCAACTGGCGCAGAAGGATAAGGAATTGCAAGCGATGAAGAGCCAGAGTGAGGGCCTGAGTCGCGAATACAACAACTTGGGCGATCAGATGACGGCGAAGGATGGAACACCCAAGAAGGACAAGTAGGCGGGATGAAGATGGTGGGTGTCAAAGACTGCCTTGACAGAAGAGGGTCATGGCGTTTGGCGGCACCTGCTTACTGTTGGACAACATGTTGGAGAGGCCCAACGGCAGCCGGCAGCATCAAGGAAAGAGGCAAATGGTACGATAGAGCTGGCGGTGGAGGTATGAAGCGGAAGCGCCGAATGCAAGAATAGAATAAGCCCCCAGCGAGTCCAGCTACTCAAGAATACAGATTCTAAATGCAAATTCTATTTGATGCGTCGTCCCTTTCTATCTATCTACACGCAGGCGTCAAAGGTCAACGGGGAGGCCAGCCTCGCAAGAATACCCACACAAGTCCATCCATCCATATGATGGTTCTATCTCACCGCCAAAACACGTTATGCCACGCGTTCCCACCACTCGGGTCCACACGGCAAGCCATCCGTAGCCTTCCAATCTACCTTTCTACCATTCAAACCACATCACCAACACTGCAACCACACCTCTCACATCAACCCATCACCACTCACAATTCGGCCCCCCGACCCTCCACTCGCTGCCAGATTCAGAACACATTTACAGATTTGTAATCATTACAACTCCCCCCAAAATAATATCTGACCACCCTACCATCATTACAGCCACACAGACCAGAATAAGGCCCCAAAATTCGATACCGGTAGGCAGCCGCGAGCCGGTCAAAAAATCATGGAAAAGTTGAAAAGTGAGAATATGCTGTAAAACGGTAGACCTCCCGCCCCTGGGCGCTTAGGCGAGCCGTGTGATACGTAGAACCCGGGGGCCAACGTTTTCCACACCCTTGGAAACGTCAGCATTGACTTGGCAAAGTGGGTGTGTGCAATTGGCGAATCATGGGCCAAGTTGACTCAGACCGACAACGTGGTCGGCCGTGAGGCGATTATCGCGTAAGGTGGATCGCGTGGTAGCAGCGTGTGGTGGTAGGAGCGCACCCGAAAGGTTACCACACTGCTGGGTATGGGAGTGGGGAGTGTCGATCTGTTTGTCTGGTTCTCATGACAAACGTTACCTTTGCGCTTTGCAAGTTCAGGACATGCTGGGTTCAGGATGGAGCTGGAGTGGGACGTTGCGTCTGAGGAAAAGGCCTTGGGATAAATAGGGTATTCGTGAATGCAGGGGTGGAAGCAGGTCCACCCGGCAGGCGGCAGTTCTGGAGGCAGGCTGAAGAGATGGCCGCCGCTCAAGCCTAGACAACTGGAGGCAGGCGTGTCTATCCTTCGTGTGCGTTTAGGGAGACTTGGTGTAGGGTCTACGTCTGGGTAGGCTGCTGCCTCGTCCTGTCGCAGTGCGGCAAAGCAAGATAGAAGAGACCCCACCCCCCTCTTCAGTGGCTGTCAGCTTTCTGCGGCTATCCTCCCACCAACATAGCTCAACATAGCTTCATCGGCAACAGGTATTGAAAACGAAAATAACGGTCGATGAACGAGCTTGACAACGCGGCTGTATTATTAGTTCTGACGATTTGAGAATGGTTCCTGAGAGCATCATAGCAAGAATGGTTCCACACCTCCAGGAGAGATCGAACGACTGACTACGGATACATAAGCGACATTTGCCCCGCAGGTGGATTAGAGGTTGATTAGTCCTAGGATCAGGTGGAGGAAGAAGTCAGACCAACTCTTTCGGCCTATCTTTTGCCTCCTCTCCTTTAGGGAGCTGCAGCCTTACGGAGTCCATGCTTTTTTGGCCCAGGATCCCAATTCTCCGCTGCTTTGCTATTTGTCTGAGTGTCTCAGGCCCGCAGCAGCTGCATATCTACCATCACATCACCACCCCAAAACAATTCCCCCCACCTCCAGAGCGTCCATCGATAAGAGCCTTGTCGTCGTCGCGACTTGGTCATCCTTCTTGACATGACCACAGCTCTTCCATATAATCCGGAATCATGGCGTTGAAGTCACCCTTGCTACCTTCTCCGAACAATAATATCATGTCCGCATTCAGCCCCTACTCGGATTCCCCCACCTCGCCACAACGATTTGGATCGCCCATCAATCGACCAATGTGAGGCTACACATGAAATGCTATCGTCAGGTTCGATCAAGAGCTGATGAGAAATTAAACACAGGTCATCAGACTCCCAAAGGCATCTACAGCCCCCCACCTACTCCTCGTCCTTCAATCCGACCAGTCCCAGCGACATTGCCGATCCGTCACCAATCTCTACCTCTTCTAATGACACAGACACCACTCATATCGAAGACACCGCCACAGAAGCCGAAGACAATGATCCTACGCCCGAGCCCACCATCAAAGCCACCAAACCAGGATTAGGAGTACGTTACTCCGATAGAGGAACCAGGCTTTCGGACGAAAAAGCAACGCTGATTGTACGACAGCTCGAGACCAAAGAAGCTGCTGCCCAGGCATCGAAACCGAGGTCGGATGAGGATGAGCAGCCAAGTTCCGTCATCCACGCGCCACAAGGATTCGACGCATTTGTGAGGAGATTTCCATTTCCGGCGACATGGCCACGAGATTTGCTGATTCAGGAAAAAGCATCGGCAGTCTCCTCCTGCCCTCCGGCGGTCGACGCCCACGCCATCCCAACGGTCAGACATCCTCGTGCTCGCGCCCCCGGAAGATGGCGTGGGCTCAGGCAAGGTGGGGATATCGAGGTCGTTCTTGAATGGGTTCGCCATTGACAGTGCGAACAGAGATCAGGCCATTCTTCCGTCTCCCCTCCTCCACCCTTACAGACTTCTCTGATCCCCACGAGAGACTGGTCTACCACGCCATTGGCTCAGACAAGAGCAGAGATGGAACAGTCATTGGATCACGAGATCAGAAAGCCTTCTTCTCGGTCAAGCTCGAGGGCGAGCAGCCTCGCAGGTGGGTCTTGCTTTGAAGATGAAGAGGCCATTTGCTGATATCACCGCAGACATCCCAGAATCGCAAGATGGAGAACAGGATCCCGAGCGCACCCCCAATCCCAGCAACAATACATTCGAGCAGACGGTTGAGCGACTGAAAGAGCAGGACGATGAAGTGGCTGCGCTGAATGTGGCTCTCAGCGAATGTTGGACGCTATGTAACACACTGGCCGGCCTAAGCTATGTCCATCGAGAACGGATATTCAAGTTCTCCGGCAAAAGGGACCAACAAGAGCAGGCATGGAAGTCATGCTGGAAGCTTTGTCAGAAATTGTATGAAACCCGAGACGAGGAGATTGCAACCCAAGTTCGACCGACGTTGGATCTTTGCCGTGACTTCTGCCAATGTTTATTCGAAGTACGGCGGAATCAAAACGAGGATACGGATTCAGTACTGAGAGTCAGCTTCGAGCTGAACAACCATCTGTACAACACTCACGACCGATCTCTCCCAGAAGCATTCCGAGAACGAACCCTCGACTTTTACATCACCCTCTGCCACCGCCTCATGAAACAGCGCTCCGAACTGGCCCCGGAAACCGACTCTCTCCTCGGCGCCTGCTGGTCCCTGGCGGAAATGCTCTTCAGCCTCCGACAGAACAAGCGAGAAGGCAAGCCCGCGGACGAAGAACTCCTCGGCTCTGCTGTCCAGGCTTGCTGGGAACTCTGCGACCTCTTCCGCGAAGGCTGGACCCAGATCCGTCCAGATCGCGGCACCCCACGCCCATCCCAAACCACCTTCACTCAAGCCTTCCACCAAGCCAAGCAATCACATACCCAATCATCGCGATCTCCGCCAATATCCTCGCACTTTTTCGCCGAAGTCCCTGAAATGGACGAATCCGAGGACGAAGACTTTGGCCGCCAGAACCCCGAAACACCCACCACCGTCTTCGAAGACACCCAGCAAATCTCCCCGGACGAGGGGCCCGTTCCCAATATTCTCGTCCTCGGTCCCTCCGACCAAGCCTCGCGCGCGTCCCAACGGTCAAACATGCAGCAGGCGCGCTCACAGCCCAAATGGTCGTCCTCGAGCAGTACCCTGTCCGGATACAGCCAAGGCTCCAAAACCTCCGCCTCGTCCAATTCCACCATCATCAACCCCAACAACAACTCTTCAAGAAGCCAATCTACTTCATCACAACATCAGAATCATCAGCAAGAAGACCCCCACCTCACCTGCCTCAAACTCCTCCTCGTCAAAGCCGCCACCAACATCGGCTTCCAGCGCTCCTCCTCGTCTTCCTCATCCTCCTCATCCCCTTCCTCCTCCCTCGCCCACTTCATCAAATCCATCCCCTCCAACAGCTTCGGCACGAAAACCTGGCAACTCCAACTGCTCGATTCCTACAAGAAGCTCGTCGCCTCCGAACCAGGATTCTTTGGCGGCCCCGGCTTCGGCTTCGAGTCGGGGCAACCCGCGCGAAGGGCCCGGGCCGTCGATGTGGCCAGGTCGGTCCGCTGGATGGTGGGCAGTCATGGCCAGTATGCCTGGTTGAGGGATCTGTATCGTTGGGTGTTTGGCTTTCATGTCGAGGAGGGGGAAGGGAGGGGGGATGTGGTTATACAGAGTTGATTTTGCTTGGTCAATTATTGTCTGGTGGATTGCTGTGCGACTGACTCTCGCCCGGTACCTTGAGTTCGCAGAGAGTGATATTGACGTCCAGATACCAACAGCCTTCCCCGGGCTCAGAACCTTTCCACAAACTGATGTCGAGCTGGTTTCTGGGCGAGAGTTTGCCATGGTATGTGTTCATGTGCCCCGCACTGTTCTCAGACAATGCTTTCTCAAGTTCGCACCACTTCTCTGAATGTATGGCAGGTTTATTGAGCTCAACATCCAAATTTAGCGTGTCGTATTCAGCTACCGTGAGTGCCACCCGAAAGGAGAGGAGGTCAATCCTGACGCAAAGAAAGGCTGTACCATCTCCCATGGTAAGCGTCTGACTGCCGTCATCCCACCGAGCCAACGCTCGTTCGGATCTGAATGGCTCCGAGAGGGTGACGGGCCGCTGCTTTCCATTATAATGCTGTGAAATAAAGACGGTATGGAATTTTGAAAGGTGCGATGGGCCAATACGGTATTGTGGAATATATATAACCCTGCGATCGACATCTATTTGACTCTCGTATACGCTCAGAGCCTGTTGAGGCCTGTGATCTCGCATGGTTACCTCGCCCAAGCCGAATCTGCTAAAAGTGTCAGAGGATCTTTTATGAATACGGACACAGAAAGGTTGATCCGGATATTTTCTCCGACAGCAATGCAACAGCAAGACGTGAAAGAACGGCTGCCTCCACTCGATTGCCTGGAGCTCGGTCAGCAACAGCTCATTTGTCTGTATCCTTGAGCATTGACCGTTGATGTGGCAAGTTCGATGGCTAGTCCCCGGTTGCCAACACTCCACGGCTTCCTGTGGTAAACATCATCAAAGGCTGCGCAGATGATGTCACCTGAGTTGACGAAAGCGTTTGGGCTAGGAGCGAATGCCCCGCAGATGTGTAGGCCGGCATCATTCCATGCGAAAAGAGATTCGTCATCCGATTGCTTTGCGATTTCGTATTGCAACCGGAGGAAAGCTTTTTGTCCCCCTACACAACACTCAACCTTTCTGGCATCCAAAAGACGAGCACGTTGGAAGGATCTCAGGAGCATCATTCACAAAAAGGATAAACGTCGCGCGCTTGCCAGGAATAAGGGTAAGAGATGAGGACTCCCTGACAGTACCAAAATGGCGCACAACACGTACCTTCCCCATAGAGCAATGGCATCTGGACATCGAAAAGACCCATCAGACAGTATGATCGATCTTCATATCTCGTGGTCCGCCTTTTCGACGCCCACGACATTTTTTGAGCCACGCAGGCATTATATGGATTACGGATTAGTTGCGGCTCTATGCCTGTTGCAAGATGAATCTTCGTCTTAAGATCGGTTTTGCTGCCAATCTTGACCCAATCCTTATTGTAAAATACCAGATTCTTTGGTGCCAGAAGCTCTTGCAGCGTCCAGCCTCTGGTGAACCACCTACTAGCCTGTGTACATATCAGAGTCAATGATAGCCTACAAGAAGTGGATCCTTTCGACTCTTTGCTAGATCTCCACCATGGCATCTGACTTGTGCTGCAGGCACTGCGGCCAGAAGTTTCCAGCTACCAGGCTGTAGAAAACGAACAGGTATGACTCAAAGGTAACTTACACACCAATCCTTAACAGAGGACTCGTCGTCCAAAGACGTCTGAGAAACATCCTTCAAATAGGCGTAGCAGATATAAGAGTCCCTATACCACCGATACATGGAGTTGATCGCCTCTGATAGCTCGGCACTACTGGTTTTGTCGATACAACACGTGTCAATCCAGAAGTACTGGTAGCCACCGGAGCGAGCCAATTGACAACACTGGCGAATCTTGTCAAATCCAGGACGAGGATTGACCTCGGATTTGGCCTGCTCCAGATTCTGGTATGAGATCTCGCCATCACCCCAAGTATGCGAAAGTATCGCATAGCTCGGAATATTACCATCGAAAAACTCATGCAACTCCATCGTAGTAGTGTGGAGGAGGCGCATCTTTGTAGCTGGAGCTGTTTCGTTGTCCGGTTTGTTAAGGGTGTATTGGGACGAGAGGGGATCGTTTCAAGACTTGGTTCGAATCATGAACTCAAGTGATTTCCAGATAGCATCTCCGAAGAAGACTGTTCACCTTGCGCGAATTAGAAAAACTTCACTTTTGATGACAAGGCAGAAGCTGGACGAAAATGACGTGGCTGAGCAGGCTGAGCCTTCATGCATGAGACCGGGTTGTGGGTCCATCGGCTTGACAATGGCCAGCAACGTCCAGACACATGCCTTGTCCAGCCATTAAGATCAAGGTAGTCGGTAGTGCCATGGCTTATACATTCAATTGCCTATGTTACTGCAGCAAGCATGGCAACAACGATCGCACAAAGCAAAATAAGCGTCAGATGTTCTGGAAAGCGTCTTGAGTCTTGGAGAGACTGAGGGTCGGTGAGAAAGATCACCACCCACATTCGAGGATTCTCCGGGTCTTGTTTCTATGAAATACCAGACTCTTACAAGCTCAACTCTTATTGAGATTTCGAAACATTTGGACACAGATCTCTTGTCATCTTAATTCTTCACTATGAATTTCTTCAATATTTTTAGGGCCCGTTTGGATGACAAGTGACGCCCCACTGGTGCCACGGTGCCACTGATGCCACCAATACGTTGCGGGAATAAGGCCAAATTCCGGTGGTCTCACTATTCCTCTTTTTTTTGACCACCGCCAAGCCTGATCGACTTTTCCACTTTCTTGCTTCCAACACGACCTTCCAAGCAAGGCCACCTTCGCTTCACAGTGCATCCGAATGTCCCTCATCTTAAGGTGAGAGATTCGAATTGCATTTTCTCGTTGTCCCCTGACAGGATTGCAAGTGAAACTGTACTCTCCACCTCGGCTGTCTCATAATATTCGACTGTCAAACCTCCACCCTGTTGCTGTCAACGTCTTAACGAATAGTCGCTGACTATAATTACCGTGTGAACCGTGAAGTGACGTTACAGTGGGATCGTGAAATCAAGGGTGAAGATGACAATGGGTGGGTCTATGTCTGGAGTCCGCGGCAGAGCACGTGGTGGTGGTGGTGCCGAAGCAGCAAACGTTACAACCGCGCCGATGTCCCGTTTCAACAATTGCTACAGCAAGCATTCTTTCTACATCAGGCTGACCAATATCTAATCTCGTCTGCTCATCTTTGCAACACAATGTGTCACACCCGTATTGTGCAACACTGTCACGAGCTCTGCTTTACAAAAAATATCCCAGGGTGGAGGACCCTAGTCCCGCCATTTGAACAATGTGTACTTCCTGATGTGGTTATTTGGTGCCCTACCTTGATCCATTGATTGATTCCATAGTATTGGTATTGCGCGGGTCACTCAAACAAAGTCCTTCGATGCAGCACGGTAAGTTCAGCCATCAAGGTGTCCAGGTACCTACACCCTTCCTTTCTCAACAGGCCGCTGAGATCGTCAGGTTCTTCAAAGCAACAACACTCGCTTTCCGTGCCGTGCAGCTGATAATCGTCATCTTCAAGCCACGGCAGAAGGACTACGGTATAAATCTTTTGCAATCAGCATTGCCTTCACCGAATGCCGTGAGTGGCCATGATGATTCTCGAAGTTGGGGTTCCGTCTCATAGGCTTCAAAATCTCCAACGCGCAATGCATCCATCCCAATCTTAGAAATTCAACCATGCGGGGGAGGCTACATGTTCCCTCCCCTTTGCGTCATCCTTACACCTGCCAGCTCATTGTTCTTACTCAATGGGGTCAAAGCTTCCTGCAAAGATCCGTAGAGAAGACCAGTGTGTTCACTTACCGTTCGATGCTCAATCTTCAGCCCGCCAATGCTTGGTTCAAGATATGCCCCCTGACCCCTGAACGTGCGAAGCCGGAGGACACATGAAGATCTTCCACCCTCATCATGGATCATGCATCCACACCATGCGTTGAGCGCTGTCCATCTTCCTCATCACCTTCCTCTCTCTGGACTGGCTTCCGAGAATTTCCTCTAGAACATCAAACACTGCCTGGGACTTCAGTCTCCTGGTTTAGCAGCCCTCGCTCATTACAGCTATAAAAGCATCCGCTCGCTCACTGCAGAAATCCTTTCCCTTCAAATTCATGCTTCCCTGTCCTTCCATTGTCGTCCTTCCATTCGTTCTACATTATGCTATCTCACGCAAACACTATCACCGCTTTGGCACTCCTAATCTCCCGAGGAGCCGCTCAATTGTCCGGTTCTGGAAAGACCACTCGCTATTGGTAGCATCCCCATCTCCCTTGAGAGCCGCTGCTTCCTCCAAAAGCTTACCGACGTTCGTAGGGACTGCTGTAAGCCCAGCTGCGCTTGGCCAGGCAAGGGTCAGTCCAGCGGACAGGTGTCTACCTTGCGACAAGAGCGACAAACCCTTGTCAGACCCAAATGCGAGTTCCGGATGTCAAGGGGGAACAGCTTACATGTGCTCCTCGCAATCCCCATGGGCGGTCAACGATAACCTTGCCTACGGCTTCACCGCTGTCTCTGCCAGCAACCCGACTTGCTGCACATGCTACCAGCTGACCTTCACGAGCGGACCTATCTCAGGCAAGAAGATGATTGTCCAGGCCACCAACACGGGAACTGATGTGGCGAGCACGCAATTTGATCTTGCGGTACGTCCAATCTCCTCTTGAGACGCTCTGATGTAGTATGCCTTTACATGAGGAATATTTGGCTGATGATGCCTCACTTCCAGATTCCCGGTGGAGGGTTCGGTATCTATGACGCATGCACCAGTGAATGGGGCGCCACTTCTGCGGTCTGGGGCCAGCAGTACGGAGGCTCCTCGACCAACACCTGCTCACAATTCCCGGCCGCGCTGCAAAAGGGTTGTGGGTTCCGATGGGATTGGATGCAAGGGGCTGATAATCCTGAGTAAGTCCCAGCTCTAGCTAGTTTCTCCTTACTTCTAAGATACCACCCATTTGTACTCCTATCTGATTGGCCAGAACGCTGAAGTATCACTGATATAGTGTCGATTACGAGGTTGTTTCCTGTCCAGCTGAGATCGTGGCAAAGTCTGGCTGTGGCTCTAGTTCTGGCGGACCTGCGGTACCAAACGCTAAAGGTCAGATCAGGGCTAATTCGACGACTGCTGGCACTGGTACAGTCGGCCGGCGTGCCCCCCAAGGTGCTGATCAAGCTGCTGGTCAGGCTGCTGGTCAAGGCGCTGGTGTAGCTGCTGGTGTGACTGCTGGTGAAGCTGCTGGTCAAGGTGCTGGTCGAGCTGCTGCCCAAGGCGCTGGTGTGACTGCTGGTGAAGCTGCTGGTCAAGCTGCTGGTCAAGGTGCTGGTCAAGCTGCTGCTCAAGGCGTTGGTGTAACTGCTGGTGAAGCTGCTGGTCAAGGTGCTGGTCAAGCTGCTGCTCAAGGAGCTGGTGTAACTGCTGGTGAAGCTGCTGGTCAAGGTGCTGGTCAAGCTGCTGCCCAAGGCGCTGGTGTGACTGCTGGTGAAGCTGCTGGTCAAGGTGCTGGTCAAGCTGCTGCCCAAGGCGCTGGTGTGACTGCTGGTGAAGCTGCTGGTCAAGGTGCTGGTCAAGCTGCTGGTCAAGGAGCTGGTGTGACTGCTGGTGAAGCTGCTGGTCAAGGTGCTGGTCAAGCTGCTGCTCAAGGCGCTGGTGTAACTGCTGGTGAAGCTGCTGGTCAAGGTGCTGGTCAAGCTGTTGCTCAAGGCGCTGGTGTAACTGCTGGTGAAGCTGCTGGTCAAGGTGCTGGTCAAGCTGTTGCTCAAGGCGCTGGTGTAACTGCTGGTGAAGCTGCTGGTCAAGGTGCTGGTGAAGCCGCTGTTCAAGCTGCTGGCCAGGTTCAGACCAAATTAGCTGCTTAGAAGACTGGATGCGACGGCATTACTAGTGGCACTGGCATTACTAGTGGCACTGGCATTACTAGTGGCACTGGCACCACTGGCAAGGAGTGTAGAGCCGTCATTGACACGGTTGCAGGCACTGGTACAGGAGCCAGCACCGAATCTGGCACTTCCCACCGTAGGCGGCGCAATTGATACTTGTAAACTAACAATGATAGAGATCTCATCTCCTCTCCTCTCTTCTGCTTTGGCAGAGTTGTTTACTCCTGTTCGGACTCAGTCCACACCTTCCTTTACCAAAGACACGGACGTACAAATGTGCTGAGCGCTTTTCCTGTTCAACGATGGCGAGATATTTCTCGCAGCAACCGAATAGGAAAATCTCGCTATTGGACACAGATTGGGGATGAGCAGGTCGTTACGACTTTGAAAATCGCACAGACCTCTTCCCACTATATCCACCATCCTTTGACTTGCATCCTGACCAGCAAGTCAGTCCGTAGCCCAAGTACTAATGATATCGACAAGGTTTCCCCACATCTTGTGAAAAGACTAAAATGCAGAACCCCTGTACCTGCATGATGCACGAAAAGGCGCACAGACATTTCCACATTGTCCAGACTCTTACCCGAGCTCATCTTGACCCTCCTTTTTTCGAGGTAGGGTTATGCACAGGAGAGACATGGTTTTCTGATTCTGTTAGAATGATTTGCTTGGATGAGGTTGAACGTGTTGATATCAAGACCAATGTTTCTGTAGAATGTTGAGAAGCTGTAAATTGCAGATTTTGGAAGAAGCAGTGAGAGAGAATTCCAAGTCTTTTACCGTATGATGATCTCTACGCGTTGGCCGGCTCCGGTATGTCCTTATGATCGTACGATTCTTTTCTCTGACTCAGAAACGAGGCCGTTTTAGCTGAGACTGGGAGCTTTTGTCAAAAACGACACGTTGCTGCTTTTGCCAACAGATGGCAATACCTTTTCAATTCAAAGGTAGATCCACCCACGGAATCCCCTTCTTCCTAGAGCGACTTGCTTAGCAAATCTGGGCCCAACAGAATCCTATGCATGTCTAAAGAGTCAGGGTGTGATGACACCTCAACATTTTTTCTTCCCTTGCTCACCAGATCCTCTCAACATCACGGCAGAATCCGGGGGCCTTAGACACGGCAGACGAACGTAGAGATCAAATAGCGGTCCTCATGCGCTAATAGAAGATATCGCTTTTGGCTATAGATATCCTGATGAAGGAGGAAATGGCCACCAGGCTGAAAACTTATTTGATGCTTTGTTGAACTTTATCAATACCATGAGCAAGACTTTCGGCGACATGAACATGTTGCACGCGGTTTCGGCTCAATGAATAACGACGTTGAATTGGATACAGCATATTGCGCTCTAGACATCAGATATAGTGATATAGTGATACTGTTGAAAGCGAGACCTCCGTCTTCCGCCCACGTTATATGGTTTCCGGCCATTGTATCGCCACCGATCTGCCTTATGAGACACAATAGTGCAAACGCGATGAAATCTCGATTGATTTTGATCTATATTGATTCAGACGCGTCGTCCTGAGACCTGCTCCTGTGATGGCATATTGATCTTTGATTCGCCTTCCCCGAACACCATTGAACAAGATTATGCCTACATGCTACCCCGGCTCCTGGAGGGCGAAACCAAGTCTGAGGTGAAGACCAAATACCACCGTGACGCTCCGACGATTCTGCATAGAACTTGCCGTCATCGCCAACTCTGTCAAGAACTTTGCGAAAGCCGTGATCAAATTGATGTCTCTATTCAAAACTCGAGACTCCCAGCGCAGCTCCACCGCATTCAATCTCCAGAATCCAGATATATACATGCAACCCCCCCCCGGAAACCATCGCCCCTACATTGATCTCCCTTCATCGCTCATACACCCATCCACCCCCCAAGCACCACCGCCATCCCAACGGTCCCCACCAACCCCCCCGACATCACCCTCCCCCCCATCCCCGTAAACGCTTCGGCACCACACCCCCCCCTACATTCCTTCTCCTTCACAATCCAAAACTGACTGCGTACCCCACTGGAGCTATTCAACCCTTTCATCAGCCCTGCGCTACTGCTGGCACTCGGCATCGTCGTCACACTACCGCTCGCGGTACTGCCGTTCCCGTAGGTGGTATTGCTGCCGAAGAAGCCGCTGCCTATGTGGTAGGGTGTGTGGGTGGGGTAGGCGGGTGCGAGATTAGGGGGGTGGGTTGAGGGGGTGGAGGAGAAGGGTTGGAGGGATACAGTCGGGGTGGTGCTTCCGAGGGTGAGGGAGGGGGAGAACACTGAGATGGATGGGGGGCTGGGCATTTGTGTGGGCGGGGAGGTGGGGATGGCGTTTATTGATGATGATGGTGGTGCGCCTAGTGCTGCTGGTGCTGGTGTTGTTGGTGGTGTGGCCACTATTGCTGGTGCTGATGTTGTTGTGGGGGTTGCTGGGGGAGTGGAAGTCAGTGCGGTCGTTGGTGTATTGGGTGTTGCTCCCGCTCGGTTTGCAGTTGAAGATGTAGTTGCTGGGCCTGCAGCAGGCGGTTGGTTGGGCGCACTTGTTATCTCAAAGCTATCGGTCGAATCCTCTCCGCCATTGTCATCGGTGCCATCGATTGTATAGTAGGCCGCTTCTTGATCCGGCGGGACAGTGAACGTGAATGGAGATGCGCTGGAGGCTGATGACGAGTTAGACGACAATCGTCGACTTTCAAAGCATGCTGCATGTGGCTGTCCTGATGTACTGCGGACGAAACTTACTGCCGATCGAAATGCTGGTTCCATTGTCCTGATTAATGAGCGTGAAACTGACCTGCCGCAGTAAGAGGAGTCTCAGTAATCTGTCGCGAACAATGTCTGAGTATGCCAGCTCCCTCATGACTTACCGAGTAGATGGTCCCGCTGTATGCGATAGTGATAGAGTCACCGGCTTGAGTATTGCCGATTTCTTGAGTGGAGAAGGCCAATTGAGCATCGACGCATGCAAGAAAAGCAAGAAACAACCAAAGAGCAGGCGCAAAGCGAGTGGAGCCCATCTTGGCCTAAAAGGAGAAATCAATGTTGCCAAACAAACAGAGACTCTGGAGGGAGTGAAGTATTTCAAGAGGTCGGACGCGCTGCTCGTGTCCTGCATTCCAGGTCTTGCCACGTGCCTGTGAAACATCAAAACAAACTGGATGCTTTCGGACTCGACGATAAATAGAGCGGCGGAAGATCATGATAAGTGAATGCAAGTGTTGGCTGTAGGATACAGTTGTTCTTCAAGAGAGGCCAGCGGCTTCCGCATCCTTCAAGACAGCGACAAGGCTGTAAGGGTCAAGTCAGTCGGGACAAGACGCATGTGGGGCCGATATTCACATACCGCTTGATACCCTCTCTCACGACATGCTCTTCTTGGGCAAAGATGAATCGGTACCATCCTGGCTCTTCGGCATTCATATCTTTGCCGCTGGTCAGAAGAAGCTTTTTGCTTGCCATGGTCGTGGTCAAGGCTTCCTCCCCAGCCCAGAACCCCTCATCACCCAGTTTCAGACTCGGATCAACCTTCTTGCACCATTTGCGCAGGTCGACCCATAAGAAGAGCCCAGCATTGCTACCTTCCTGGAAGCTAATTCCATGCTCAGACAGAAGCTGTTGCGAAAGCGCGTTGGCTTGGGCGAGGGTGGACCGCGAGAGATCGAGGAACCAGTCCATCCATTTCTCATCTTCAAGCATCAAGCTTGCAATCTTCTCATTTGCATTGCCGGACCAGTGGAAATTGGTGATCACCATCATTGCCCGCATGAGGTCTGCGTTGCGCGTCCAGAGACAGCCTAAGCGGATACCGCCTGCAGCCATGTCTTTACTCATGCCATAAAGCAGGTGCAGGTAATTAGGATTAATGTATGCATCGGTGTCGAAGGAGAGGATCGAATTGAAAGGGGTTGATGGTGGACCTGTGGGGACGTCGTAGACTGACATGGCGTAGATCTCATCCACAACGAGATGAACGCCATGTTTATTGCATAGCTTCATGAAAGCAACAAGAGCTTCAGGAGTGTAGCATTTACCCAGAGGATTATGTGGATGGCACAGAATGATCGCACGTATACGTCTGCCTTCGTTTTGAGCTTTGACAATGTGTTCTTCATAATAAGGGACAGCAGATAGGTCAAATTGATCGGCTCCGTTGAAGCTCACAAATTCACATGGCACCCTGAAAACCAACAATCAACCAATGAGCCTGAATGGAGGGCGATTTACCTACTGGGCTTTCAATCCAAAGTCAGCTTTGAAGGCCTGGTAGATGGGGCGAGAGAGCAGGATCGTATCGCCAGGATCGCAAACGGAGAAACCTAGCATCTCACAAAGCGAAGTGCAGCCATTTGCAAAGAGCAGATCGGAAGTGCGAATTGGCGAGTGTGGCTTGAAGAGTCGATTGATGTGATGGGCCATGGAGTTGCGCAGACGGTCAGTACCCCATGGCCCTGTATCATAGCTGAAGTCCTTGGCAGTGAGATGGAACTAATAAACGTCATAGCCATCAGTGCCCCATATTGAAGAAGTTGAATGTACTGGAGAAGGTACATTTTCGTTGATAAAGCTGGCAACTACTTTAGTCATGACATACTGCGGACCCCAGATGGGTCAGCTCTGGCTGCATGGTAAAAGGAGGTGAATGCACAGTATTCATACGTTCTCTGCGACTCCAACATTGCACCATCCCGTTGGATTGGTCTTCGGGTCATAGAGGTCACCCAGTACGCCCTTGAACTTGTCGATCATCTGCCCCGAGCTTTCCAGCTGACCACCACGCCTCGAAAGGCTGCCTTTGATGAGCGTCATGTCGTACCATCAATTGGTGTGAAGGCAGATTGATGTGAAGGACATGGCACACTGATAGAGATGCTGGAGATGACGGCATGATTGACAGAGCTTTATATCCGGCTAAAGTCCGACATTTGGTTTGTAATTCGATCCGGTGCGTTGGTGCTCACACCCCTCGCACAAATTCGGTTGATTACTCACGAGGTTGCACGGTATGTCACAGGTACTTTGCACCTTCACTGCAGTCTAGGAGGTGCGACGGATATGGAAACGTTCGCGATGATCCTGACCGGATTACAAGGACATGTCCATGCTGTTGAAATGTTCCTACAAACACAAGATTCAGGAGTGGAGCTTTTGCCTGGAGCAATTGATCTCGGCCAGCAAAGGTATGTGACCTCTCAAGGCATGTGGAAACCGGTCGGTACATCGAGTCCTGTGGCCCGATCTTCACAGAAGGTGAGACAAATGCGATGTAATTCACCTGAGCTTATCAGATGATTGTCGTACGACTCGAGTCACGGACAAGTTCTTGGACGACAGATTGGATAACCCCCTTGATCGACACAACCACTTGTCAGATAGGGTTACACCGCAGTCTGTCCGGCGGTGCCGTCTTACACACAGGACAGGCCAATGCTGCCTCGCACAGTAGATTTACTGAAGACGATTGGCTCGATCTCTTACCGCATGTCCTAATGTAGCATGAATGGAGCACGCCAAGAACCCCACTCAATCGTCAACCCTCTCCAGTCCTTGACATACGAGCATCTATTTGATGATCAAATCAGCCTCAAGAGTACTTCCCTCATCAACATGGCCAATCAGGCGAGACCGCTGACCACCAAAGCCCTGTCCTGTGAACAGAGAGTCGCATGCCCCTAAGAGATTTCCCATAAAAAAAAGGGGTTCTCCCGGACGGTTTGACGGTCCTTCGCGCGGTCCAAGGAAGTCAGAATGAGAAGCAGTAATCATCAAAATCCAGGCGAAATTGAGGCTGAATTCCTGTGGTATAAAAATAACCTTTTACAGCTAACTCCAAGTCGCTCCCTTCGAAAGAGCAAGTGCAATGTCTCCTCTTGAGTTGCAGCAAGTTCGCCAGGGCATTTATCAGCAAATTCAAGAGCCAGCGCCGTCTATCGGTGCTTCCTCGCTCCATACAGATGAAGAGGACACGCAATACCATGGGCATCATCATGGATCAGAGCCTGGGCCATCCGGAGCAGATGGACCCCCAGCGCGAGCTAGGTTCGAATGGCCGAGCCTCTTCACGCTTCTCGGGACAATCCTCTTTGGTACGATGATCATCATAGTGGTTCGGGTCTACCAGCTCAGAGGAAACATCTCGAAAGGCGAAAAGCATGCTTTCAACACACTGAGTACAGGCTTAATCTTAGTCCTCGGCCTGAGCTTCTTCGAAGCCTTCAAGTCTCTTGCTAAAGCTGCAGGTCCAAGGATAGCTCGATCGCCATCATTGGATTGGAACAAGGACGAAAAGTACCTCATTGACAAGCTTGACAGCCTGATGGCTGTTCTGGACCTTGCCAAAAAGGCTTGGACCAAGAATCGGACGGTTTGGTTCTGCATTGCTTGGATCGCTCTCAATATTCTTGCCCAAGCAGCGGTAGCTGCTACAAGTCTTACATGGGAAATGAATGACGGCACCAATTGGAACGGAACGTATCTTCGGCCAGGGACCGTCACTGCAGCAAACCTCAACTGCTATGAGGATCTTTTCAACAGTATACCGTGTTCTAAGTTTGCCGATACAAATCTGAAAACGATTCAAGCGCTAGCACACGCTTACGGAGACATGGCGCGGCTCAATCCCTGTTGCTCGTATGAAAATCAGGAGGATGTCATCAAGAACCCGCACGATTGCCATTACTTCTGCAGAGACGACGATCAAGAATTTCAATATCGTTTCAGTGAGTTCAATCCTGATGATTTCAACCTCGACGTTTCGGCAAAAGTCTACCCTCACTTCACGAGTCGTACAATTTCAGCATCCGGCACCTGCTATAATTATTCGGTAGACGTCGATCAGGAAAAGGATGATGGTAATCACTACTACGAATATAAGAATGAAGATGGTTCTGTTCGCGGTAACATCACCCTCCCAGATCCGAATCTTGGCCTGAGTAGCACGACGTACATCTACAGAGGTGTAAATCCGCCACAGGACGCGCCTGCTCAGAGATGTGGCGACCGATGTACCATCGTTTGGGCGTATCGGGCTCCGGGCACTGCTGAGGATGGCACTCTTCAAGATCCTGCCCAATTCTATGAATGTAATGTTACAGTCGGGGCAGTCACGAACACGAACGATATTATCCAGGAGCTTCCTACCGACATGGCTCGTCTTGCTGCTGCCGCTATATCGCTTTCGGGTCGAAAGGGTGGTCCTGGGCCAGACGGCTGGAACCAATACCAGTTCTATCCATTTGGGTTCGTCTGAAAACCTTTCCAGCTTCCATCATATGCAGTGCAGACTGGATGGCAACTGATTGTTTTACACAGAAGCGCTTGGGAAGCCCACTTCAGAAGTCCGGAGCAAGTTGCCGCCTATATGGCCCGGTCTGCCATTGGCTCCATTTCCACAATGGCGACTGCCAATCCGCCTGTCAGATATCATTCCCTAGTGCCTTACTTAGGCAGCAATCTGGCAGTCCACTGGCCTTACCTCATCGCTCTCGTTGCTGGGATTGTCCTCACTCACATCTTGCTCTACTTGGGAGCGTTATACTTGATGAACACGAATCGAGAACAGTCTTTTCTCGACTAGCGACGCTAGCACCAGTATTCAAAAGCCAAGCATTCTTAACCTTCATTATGGCCTTGAAAGGTACCCAGCAAGATCAAGCAAGCCCCAGGGTCGATCGACGTAATACTTTTCAACGTCGCCAATCCCAGTGCAGACAGAGCGCTATTTCACTTGACGTTACGAAGAATTACGAAAGCGACGATAGGAGCTGGATGAGCTGGACGGTCCTGGATGTGGGTGAATTGGATCTACAATAAAGGTTGACCCTCGAAGACAACGTTTGCTGCCCTGCTCTACAATTTCGCGTACGAATTTGAGACACAGTGGAACGAATTTTCTTTGCGCCGAAGTCAGACACGCTCTTTGGATCCCCTTTGGTACAATACTATCTCCTCGACTGGATTACGACTCCTCGCGTTGGATCTTAGACGTGCAACCACAAAGTGTGGCAGCAGATCAAGCACCAATTCAACAAAGCAGAATGAGTACAAGGGAACCGTCCTGCATTTGAGGCTACATATGCATGTAAGTTATGCATGTAAATATGCTTGTGAATCTCAGCGCATACGAAGCGAATTATAAAGGAGTTGTAGGATCATCACAACTTTATTCCATGATGTAAGTAATTCTCAGCCACGTTTTGCCCAGCTCTGCCTTGTCTCAGGAGACTCCGCAACGTATCAGACAACATCGAATCCACATTCAATTCGTAGCCTCCATACTGACTCCGCGTTTTACCTAGGAACCGAATCTGGTAGGCAACCTTCCCATCTCGATCCATGTTCGGAAGCTGTATGGATTTTTGGGGGACCTGGTATCGAGTAGAATACGCTGAATCCCATATGTTGTTTGGATCATCAGTGTAGCAGTACAGAATCTTAGTACAATCCTCACTGTTGGATCTGACATAGCTTCATCCAAGCCGACAACGCTCGCCAAGCAGTAGAAGGAGTCACTCCCCAACCGGACACACCCCCCAGCCGGACAGTACGAAATATCCCAATTTCATACTCAAAATTGCGCAGATGTGTCCATTGTCCAGTCCCGAAAGGACAGAGTATAGCGTGAATATTAGGGCGGGTAGCCGCTTAGACTTGCTCCCTAAGTAGAGCCTGAGGGCGCGGCCATAGCGGCTACGTTTCGCGCATTTTGAAGCATGCAGGGTGAATATTCCGTACTGTCCGGTTTGGGGGTGTGTCCGGTTGGGGAGTGAACCCTTCTACCGGGAATCGCTTCGAAAAAAGTGCAAATTCTGACCCCCCAATTCAACGCCAGACACTTCCGGTTTCGCTCACTCCGGCCTAGCTGTGACCAAATGTTGCCAGCTCAGGATTGCATCAACGCGGAGGTTATCTCCCACGTCATAAGCCCCTGGAAAATCCAGGTATTACATTGCCAGATCCAACGGCAGAGCTCCCCTGTTTCTCCTCATTGAGCCTAGCCTGCCTGCCCCCTCCAGTTCACGCCGAGTGCTAACCTCGTGGCAGTAACGCCCCGCAAGCCAACGCTGGAGGTCCCACCTTTCTCCATTCCTGGCCTAGATCGGGACATTTTCTCTGTACCACCTCGAGTACCCACGCTGCAGCCAGGAGCCCAATCTGACAGAAACAGGGCGTGGAATGTGTCACCCAATCCAACGCTGGACGTGAGGTATTGCCCTCCATGGAGGATAGTCTGCGGTGCTGTGGCAAGCGCACCAATCAAGGCTGGGAACCTGGATACAACGATTATCGTTATGAAGAGGGCGTGCATTGGATGCTGGAGGGGGAGGGGTTTCGCTTGATAGGGTCTTAGCTTGGGGGAGGAGTCATCTTGTAGGTCTTGGGCACAATTTTTGCTGACGGAGACGAAGGAATCTTATTCGTTTTGGTGTGCCGAGCATGACAGAGCAGCTTCTTAAAGATGTACTGCAGACTGCGGGCCTTCCCCTGAAGTCTCCCAGGGGCATGCTCTTATCACATCCATCAATTCTGCTGATCCCGCTGTCATTGCTGCTGCTGCTCCTGATTACAATGACAAGAGTCATCATCCATCCCACTAGCGGCACCGTAAGCCTCTGCTCCGCTCTCACTGCACTCGGCAGCCTTTGCAAGAAATTGTAAGTTTTTATGAGATTGCAGAACGGCGACTCATCCGACACGAAGGAGTCTCCACTATTCGCAACGATCGTGCAAGAGTTGTCTGAGAATGGTTCAAGGGTTGCAAGAACATCAATACCAACGATACTGAGAACACACGCACTGCTGGCCCACCGGTCTATAAGAGTGGATTTTGGTTCCTTGAAGATGTCACTGCTCTAACATGCAAATGCAATCTACCGCCACACAGATACCCCCTTTTTTTCTAGTCGCGGCTTTTGTCCAATTTCAGAATTTATACACCTGCTCCTTCTCATACCCCAACTCCTTCAGCATCCCCTCCAACTCCCCTTGGTCCTGCGGGCTCTTCTTCATCCCACTAACGGCCTTGTACAGCCCGGGCGGTCCACACACGAAGATCTTGCCATTGGCCCCATCCTTGGGCTCAAAGGGCAGCACCGTCTTCAGGAGCTCTGTATTCACGTGGCCCTTGGTGCCGCTCTGCCAGTTCTCGGGGGGGTTGTCGAGGAGGTAGAAGGCGCGGAAGCGCTGCGGGTAGGTGTTCTCGAGGTCGGCGAATTCGTTCTTGAGGAGGATGTCTTCTTCGGTGAGGTTGCCGAAGATGAGGGTCACTTTGGTTTTGTCGTTGGGGTTGTTGAAGATGGCGCGGGTGAGTTGGTACATCCTGTTCCACCAGAGATTAGAAAAATCGGCAGGGTTTGGTAGCATTTGTGTGGAGCGGTGGTGCTCGAAAGCGGATACATGTTTAGAAAGGGGGGTCTGGCGGAATAACATACGGCGTAATGCCAGTGCCGCCTGCGATCAATGCAATGCTATCATGCTTGTTCTCATCCCACGTGTACTTGGGTATCGGTCCCTTGAAATCCAATCGTTGTCCCGGTGCCATGTTATGTAAATGCATGCTCATCGGCCCGCCCTCATACCTCTTCACCAAGAGATCCAGATATCCTCGCTCGCTTTCATCGCTGACGGGTGTATACGGTCTTATCACGGGCTTCTCCATCTCGGGACCTTTGTACTTCGTGACCAACGCGGAGGCGACTTGCATGCCGGAGACATCGTTGCTGTCGGGGAGGGAGAAGCGCATGCGCTTGGTGTTGTGGCTGACTTGCTCCACGGATTCGAGTTTCAGGGAGACGAACCCCTGGTCGCCGCCCGTGAAGGCTTTGTTCGGGGTCGAGCTGATGGTCTCGGCGGCCTTCTCTTTGGCGGCGGAGGCGATCGCGCTCGGTTGCGGAGGACTTGGTGCCTTGCTGGAGTTGGAGCTGTAGGCGTAGTACCCGCCGCCGGCGACGGCCGCGGCTCCCAGGGTATAGAGGAAGGTGGCTGAGGCGCCGGAACGGGCGGGCTGGCTGGCG
The DNA here is from genome assembly GCA_003073195.1 of Ramalina intermedia. Taxonomy (NCBI): domain Eukaryota; kingdom Fungi; phylum Ascomycota; class Lecanoromycetes; order Lecanorales; family Ramalinaceae; genus Ramalina; species Ramalina intermedia. Next base: position 117,746 of record PEKF01000017.1, on the reverse strand, counting down.
TAGTGGCGGATGGGCTGGGAGAAATCAGAGGGGAGGTCTTCTTTGGGGACTTGGTCGGCATAATTGGTGGATGCGAAGCGGGCACGGAGGCGTGAGGGTTGAAGGTGAGACTGCAGGTTGGGAGCAGGGGATTTGCGCACCTGCTTGAGCGGCTGAGCAGCCCGGAATACATGTCTGGAGATCATGGCGGAGGAATTGATAGCGGTAAAGGAGGAGAGTGATTGACAATGGCAGACGGAGGAAGGGTGAGAATACCAAAATCTGAACGGTCGAAGCTGAGACGCCGAGAAAGACGAAAAGATGACGCGCTGGGTGACCACGCTAGTCTATTTTAAGGGAGATCATATAATTTGTCTGTCTTGATCTTGTAATTGATCTTGACTACAACTTATGAGGCCTGTTCTATCCGCCTTTGTCCCTCGATGATGGGCGATAGAAGGGTCATTGTCCTCTGCATCGACCTGATGCCAGTCTTGACAGCAATTGAAAAGCTCGATCTGACACCAGAAGATCTGAAACCCTAGCACTGCTGGTCGTAACTATCATTGCTATATGATAGAGCTTTTGGATACCAGTTTATGCAGAGAGATTGGTCCTTAGGGCCGACTACCGGTCCACAGCCGACCGAGTATATTTATCAAACTCGTGCATCAACCTCGCGATTGTGAATGCTTTGGAGCTATGCTTTGACATCTTCAGGAGCTAGATGACCGTTGAGGGGTTCTTCAAGCGTCAACAGATCAACGAAACTAGAGACTTCCATTTCTCTTAGCGTTTGAAGGTCAACATCCGCCAGACCGTTGACCTTGTTGGCCTTATCACCCGCTCCTAAACAGCTCGTCACAAGTTTCGCATACTTCTCCCTCACAGCGTCCGCGGTGTCCTTTCTGAAGGGATGGCCCATCGGATATTCTACGAGGACTTCTTCGATATCCTGGCCCTCTCTCAAGACCGCCGTGAGTGCGGTCGACACACTCCGCTTTGTCGGCGCATGATAGTCTTGCGTGAACTGTGGGTCTTCGACCATCTCGATACGCGCCCTCAATGATTCCACCCTAGGGTCCTGAGCCCATATCGAGCTGTCTTGATAATCACCGACTTCGATCATCTCGCCTTTCCCCAAGATGACGGCAATGATGTATTGCATGCAGTGGTCCCGATCTGCTGCATTGTGCAGAGGACCTTGCTTGTTGATGATGGTCATTGCCGCCTGTTGAGTGCGCACCTTCACCTGCTCAATGTCGGAAAGAGGGTCAACTTGAAGCTGTCGGAGCTTCTTGCTCAATACGAGCGCAGCTTCGGCGCCTGAAGCGGCATGTCCCTCGACGGGGAAACATTTGAAAAAGACATGCTCAACAACGAAGGTACCGTAACCTGCCTTCAAGAGGAGTTCGGATCCTTTGTAGATCGAATCATAGAAGCCCCATTTTGGTGCAGACAGGGCCGTCGGGGCCCCTGGCTGTCCCCTTCCAGCTATCATACTCAGTTGCACAGCTCGCATACACGCATCGCCCGCCGCCCATCCCTTCCGTGGGCCAGTATTTGGAGATTGCCGGAATGTCCGTAAGGGTCCGCCATCAATCCACGCGTGAGACAGAGCACTGAGGGCTTGAGCCTCAGAATTACCGAGCAGCCAGCTCACTACCGCAGTGGAAGCGATCCGCACGAGGATTGTGTGATCAATTCCGACCTTATTGAACGCATTCAGCTGTTGGAGACAGCCTTGGACTTCGTATGCCTTGATCAAGGCCTCAAGGACGGTGTCCATCTTCAGGCGGGGCCTACCAGCAGCTCCTGCGACCTGATCCAGCCAATCTGCGATAGGCAGTATCGCGCCAATATTATCTAATGACGGCTTGATCAGTCACACCCGATGTATTGCATGTTCTTTCGCGAGGGATCTCATACCAGAGGGATGGCCCCACTCCATGCCACCCATCGCATCATTGTGATCAAGAAACCGAATCAGGCTTCCAAAGTCAAATGCAACCTTCATTGGGTCCATCACCAAGTCAGTTCCCGGTAGCCTTGCTCCAGTGGGTTTGTCTGTGCCGGGGAAGTATGGACCGATGAGCGAGCGAGCTTCCTCATTCTGCAATGACTCGAAGGTGCACGCAATGCTATCGAGCAGAGCAATTTTGGCCTTTCGCCAGGCCTTGTCGCTGTTGGGTTTGAAGTGATAGACATATTCCACAATTTCGACAAGCACGCGATCGTACTCGCGCTGGGTGTTGTCGTCAGCCATCGAGAGGAGGCAGGAACTTCGCAGCCAGGGAGATATTCAGAAGTCGTCCGTAAGTCCCTTAAGATCAAGGTGGTGGTATGCAAGATAGGGTTAAAGCCTCGAACAACACTGGAGTCATGAATCATACGAATTGCCCGACTTAATACCAACAGCTAAGCACCACCAGCACACCTTGTGATTCCAACGATCAGGCCAACTCCCGTTTCCCAACATGTCTTATGTGGTAGAAGCAATGCTGCTCGGAATTCGTGCGGACGAATCTCACGCGGAACTCCATAGCTTAGTGTTTGGTGGTCGCTCGTGGCTGCTCCCACGCCTTATCCTTTGTACGAATCCCGAGACTACCAGGAACAGACTGCATTGTACCTCGTACCTGGGAACGAAGCTTTTTAAACTTTACTGGCCGCCTCTGCATGACTGTCTGGGGAGGAAGTCGGCATTGCATTAGCGGCCTGCAGTCACATGCACCGGGGTCCGGGGAGGAGTTGAACCTGAGATTGTCGCTTACAGCCAGATTTGAGAACAAAATGTGCAAGAATGTTCTACATCTTGCAGAAACCACCCGAACCCTGTTCTACATCTTGCAGAAACCGCCCGATCCCTGTAAATTGCAAGCTGTGATGTGCCGTCAACCCCTTTCAAATATCAGCTCTGAGATGGAGCACCCTCTAAGATACAATCCTCAACTCCCCAATTTTTGGCAAAGGAAACCCCGTGCGTGAACCATGGCTGTAGGTACGGATTCATCAAAGGACGTGGACCATACTGGTCCCAGTGATCCAAAGGGTCCCACTGGCCAACTCTGCCAATGGATCTCTGGTCTGTCTCTCGAACAGATCCCAGCTGAGACTCAGACGCGCGCGAAATATCTTATACTTGATGGCCTCACTTGTGCTTTAGTTGGAGCGCAGCTACCTTGGTCCCAGAAAGCTGTCAGGACGATTTTGGACTTTGAGCCGTCTGGCTCTTGTGGTATATGGGGATGGGATCGGGGAGTTGGTCCCTTGTCGGCAGCTCTTCTGAACAGCACCTTCATTCAAGGGTTTGAATTGGACGACTTTCATCATCTAGCTCCTTTGCACTCTAATGCTCTGATCCTGCCTGCTCTGCTTGCCGCTATTGACCATCTTCCCGCCGCGCATGACGGTTCTACTATTACGGGCAAGGCGTTCCTTCTTTCAGCAGTCACTGGGTATGAGGTTGGCCCCCGTGTTGGATTGGCCCTCAACGGTGGCCACATGCTTTCTCAAGGATGGCATTCGGGTGCTGTCTTTGGACCCTCCGCTTCTGCGGCAGCTGTAAGCAAATTGCTCGATCTCGACGCAGGAACAGTGGAGAGCGCGCTGGGCACGGCATGTACTCAAGCTTGCGGGCTCATGAGCGCGCAATTCGAGAGCGAGGCGAAGAGGATGCAACATGGATTTGCCGCTAAAAGCGGACTCTTTGCCGCTCTGATGGCAAAGGGTGGATACAAAGGCATAGAGGTGTGCTATCGAAGTCTCATGAAACATTTTGATCTCGCGGAGCTGACATCAAAGGCAGAGAGTCTATGAACGAGAGTATGGTGGTTTCTTGCGCACATTCAGCCAGGGCTCTGGTAAAGATCCACAATATGCCGTTGATGAATTAACAAAGGGTCTCGGCGCAGACTGGCAGATAGGGGATATCAAAATCAAGCCGTACGCAGCCATGGCTGGGACGTTCGCCACGATTGATTGCATCTCGGCCTTACAGAAAGAGCATCCGAAGATTATGGAGGATGTGACGAGCATCGAATCAATCGTTGTGGAACTCGGTGAAGCAGCATTCAAACATGGCGGCTGGAAGCCTCAGCGACCTCTCAGTGCTATCGGAGCACAAATGAGCGCCTCATACGTTGCAGCTGTCCAGTTGATCGACCACCAAGTCACACCTGCCCAATTTCGGCACCATCAGCTCGATCGCGAGCATTTGTGGCACCTGGTAGACAAAGTCGTCTGCATACATAATCCAGATTTTGACAAAATCAACCCGTGGCGTCAGAAAGTCACTATCAAATTTCAAGGTGGAGAAGGGGACGATCTTGTACAGCAGGTCGAAAAACCAAGAGGATTTAAGCCACCATTGTCGAATGAAGATATACTGCACAAGTGGAGGGACATGACAGCTAATGTTGTCGATGATGCAAGGAGAGAAAAGATTGAGCAAGTGGTTCTTGGCCTGGAAAATGAAACGGATATGAAGCGACTCAGCGGCCTGCTAGCTGGGATGACAAGAAACCCTATTGAGTGATGACTAGATTGAGGTTTACCCTCAACTCACAATCTCGAAAAAGGCAATGTAGTGGTCGTCGTCTCCACTCGACGTGGTCCGAGACCACTACAATGCGGGCCGCTAGAACAGATCTAGATCAAATGACGAGCTATCCATGGAGCTCTTAGAATTCATCATCATCATCATCATCACAAATTAACCGTGTCGTTATAGGTGGTTTACAGGTGGTTTTCAGTAAGGTTTCCTTGGTTCAATATACGATCCTTCTTCAGGGACGCTAAATATGTCGATCTGACAAATATACAGCGTTGCATTTTGAATGTTCAAAAGTTTCGGGCTCCATAAATCCAATGAAAGACCAAGTTCCAACATCAGGCTTTTATAAAGGGTCTTGTTTCGGTGTCTCGGTATTCCCATATCGAGATGTCATCATCATGACAAATCGCAAGACAAGATGCAGCCAGAACGATTCCTGCTCTCATGTCCACTCGTTCGCCATTAGTCCAACAGCTTCGGGCCGCTTGAGCGGCAATGTCTCCTACCACCTGTTTCCGAAATCCATCTCTGGAATGCCAGGGCTGTAGTGGGTATCGGCCTCAGATCCTGCAAGGCAGGAGCTCCGTGCATAGTTAGGTACCGGACTCCGGCAGTCGATCCTAAAGCGTGCTTCTTTCACCGGCGCCGCACGACTGGGTTCTTCGCCCTGCGCCACGGACCATGGCTGTTGCTGTCAGACAAATCTAAGATGTCCAGTACAGCAATGAGCCAATGACGGCAGCAAATGCAACCCTCCGATGCCTGCCTTTGCACCTGCGCCGGATGCAGCAGTGATAAGGCGGTAATTCCGTTGCAGCACACCTCTTCGTCCGAATCTTCGTCCGAAACAGCAAGATTCACGTCACCCAGTTGAAAGGATATGCGAGAGACCTAATGAAGGCGAAACGTTGGTCCACGAGGAATGTATATAGAAGGGGAAGGCAGTGCCGTTGCCTGCGCACCTGCTCCAGCAACCACTGCCCCTCGTCGTATACCAGCGCCTCTTTCAGTACCTTTCTCAACAACTGCTACCGCACGTTTGAATCGGTTCAGTCTCACTGTGACCATCCATCGTGACCATCCACCTCACACCGATCCATACCCACACCACCGCCCATCATGGCCGCCGTCCTCCATCACGTCATGAACCTTCTCAACGCCAACTTCAAAACCATTCCCTCCCTTCTGCCGTTTCTCTCACTTGCACCATCGTCGATTCATGCGGCAGCATCATTAAACCCCAATGGCTACCTCACAGTCCGCGATTCCCGCACCGGTCGATCCTACACTCTCCCCATCATCAATAGTGCCATTGAAGCCATGCAATTCATGTGGCAGAGTGGGTTGAAGGTGATGGATCTCGGGTTACAGAATACGGCTGTGGGAGAGTCGTCGATTACGAAGGTGTATGTTGTTCCGTCCCTCCGTCAAGCTCAGCAAGATCAGCCCATGAATGGACTTTTCTTTTGGAAAAAATTCTTCCTCTTCGTTCTTCGTCAACATTGTACTGGCCATTGGTCCCAGGCAGCAGTTACTACGGAGCCTTTTTCCCTGCTTTTCAACATTACCCCTTTTCGTTCTCTTCCGCCTGATTACCGTGCACCTCCTTTTCCCCTTGCTACTTGGCATGGTCCCCTCAAAGTACCCAGAACTGATATATATATTGGTGATTGAGGCAGTGATGGCATAAGAGGCTCGATACACTACCGCTCGCATTCCATTCTTGACCTCGCCGAAACGCAATGCTTTGAGAGCGTGGCATTCTTGCTGATATGGGGCCATCTCCCTTCTGTCGTTGAACTCCAAAAATTTCGCCATGCGCTGTTCGAGGCAGGGAGACCCGAGCAGGTGGTCATTGACTGTATCGCTTCATTTCCGTAAGTCTCCGGCCTCCTTTCGAGGGCCCTTGCCCACCAAGACCTATCCTTGTCCATCAGTCTCTTAATCTATAGTATCTGATGGATGCGTGAATAGTCGCTCCGCCCCCACGCAAACCCTCATCCTCGCCGGCCTCGCCGCCTGGGCCTCGGTCGACCACTCCGCCCTCCCCTCGGAAATGGGCCGCGACATCTACAGCAACGACATCCAATACATCGACGCCAAGATCCCCAGATCGATATCCGCCCTCGGCACCATCGTGGCGATGTCCTACTGCCACACCAACTCCCTCCCCTTCACCTACCCGACCTCCTCCCCCTCCGCCACCTCGACCGCCTCTCCCTTCGTCACCAACATCCTCTCCATGATGAACTACGTCGATCCGACCACCCAGCGCCCCCGCGCCGAGGACGTCGCCACCCTCTCCAAACTCTGGATCCTCTACGCCGACCACGCGCTCACCCCCTCCACCTCCTCCTTCCTCCTCACCGCCTCCACGCTCGCTGACCCCCTCACCTCGGCCTCCTGCGCCATCGCCACCGCGTATGGCCCCTTGCACGGCGGGGCCATCGACATGGCATACAAAACCATTCGGGAAGTCGGGTCCGTGGAGAACGTGGCGACGCTGATTGGCGAGGTCGTCCGGAAGGAGAAGCGGTTGCCGGGGTATGGGCACCGGGTGTACCGCGTCCCGGACCCGCGGGTGGGGGTCATCAAGGAGATGTTGGCGCAGCCGTCGTTGAGCAAGCGCTTGGACGGTCAGGGAGGTGGAAGAGATGATGATGATGCTGGGTTGTTCCTGAAGGTGGCGCTGGAGATCGATGCGCAGGCGCAGCAGCATCCGTATTTCGTCAAGAGGCGCTTGCATGCCAATGCGGATCTTTTCGGGGCGTTTGTGTATACGGCTTTGTGAGTTCGGTCCTTTCTCTCCCCCCTCCCCCCTCTTCGTTTTTTTGTTGGAGTGCCGGGCGTGGGAATGGCGCGTCGAGCAAACACCATACGTCATCCATCCACGCACGTGGACCGGCCGGGTCGGGAAGCGGGGAGCGGCAAGTTTGTCGTCCCATGAGCTTAATTCAACCTCCACCTGCTTCGACGCTGGAAGCAGTTGATCCGGATTCGGCATGGTGCAGAGTGGGCAAAGGCCGGCATCCATCACCGCGTGGTGGTGACACCTTGGATGTCCCCCACATCGCACCGCGCGTGCCAGCCCGCACCAAGACAAACACGCAGCTTTGACATTTCTCTGAGCCTCAGAAAGCTGACGTTGTTTCGTATCAATCAATAGGGGATTCCCACCTGACATCATCCTCCCGCTGACCATGATATCTCGCGGTGTCGGTGTGATGGCGCATTGGCGCGAGACCATGAGTGGGTTGGCCCAATTCCTTTTACCACTCTTTCTTGTTTTTCGAAAGGAGAAGAATTGGTCTGACTTCTCACGTGCAGCTCAACCACTCAAGCTTTGGCGTCCTCAGCAGGTTTACGTGGGTGGGGAGGATGTGCATTGAGTGTCATGCTGGTAGCGCTGTGTGGGTGGTACTGTGAGATTGTTTTTGGTGTATCTATGACCAGGTGAAGAGACTTGGGCGGGAAAATGTTGACGGAGAAGGAAATTGATCTTGAAAGCAGCTGTTCAGAGATTCTGTATTTGTTGGCAACAAAGTGGAGGCTTCTGACAGGGCAAAGAGGCTGGATATGGAGCTGAACTTGTAGTACAAGAGCAAATGTTTCTTGAGATCAGGTATCATAGACTGTATAAGATGTGTCTGACTTCCAAATACGAATACAACGCAATGCTGCAAGATGAGGACATACGAACAGCGTAGTGAGAATGGCCTTTGAAGTGCGACTGAAGATCAGGCCCGTCTGACTGAGGAACGTCAAGTATCAATTTGACGCTGAAGAACTTCAATTGAAGTGTTGCGATAGTCTCATCAGTGAAAAGGAGGACCATTGGTTGGGGGCAATATCTCTTGGAGCTTGATTTGAGTTGAACTCGCTGTCTAACTTGATCCTGTGTACTATAAAGTCTCGAACTGACCCTTTTGATGTTCATCGACATCCGAGGTATGTTCAGTCTGAAAGGAATTATTAACAATCATCTATATCAGGCCACGTGTACGGATCGGGCATTGTAGACCGAGAAAGTCCAGAGACCAGGAAATATTCCCGGCTGTCTTGCGATGCGTTGAGGTACCGAGTTCGGATGCCTCGAGAGCACTCAGAGTCATGCTCTATATGGTGAATTTGAGGTCATGCTGTGATTTCGATGGTTTGACGGTGGCCGTTTCTCATGCGTAGGCGCCGACGTAGCTTTGTAAACCATAAAAGCGACTCAGCGAACACGAAAAGTCCTGTGCGATACATCAATGGCGTGTGGAGGCTTGTTTCTGGAATCTCTTGATCGTCATGCAAATCCCTGATGTATGCTTGGAATTCAAGGTCCCTGACCCTGGCGCGCCAAAACAGTGCAAGAATTATGGCTACAAGAAGGCCGAGCATGGACAAGAAGGCCTTCACCCAAATACCGGTTCGTTCACCATTGGTACCAATGATCTTGATAACGGAGACCAGGAAGCAAGGTGCGAATACAAGAGCCATGAATATGGTCAGGCGTCTGGCGAGGCGAAAAGCTGTTTGCATGTTTTCAAGTACTGATCTGAAATTTGGCGGAAGACGTCTCAACCGTGTGTATTGCGGTTTGATGTCTGGGGGAAATGGCGATCCTGTGAGCATCGAGAAAAGTTGGAATGATGGGTTGCGAAGCTTACCTGTCAAAATCAAAATGTCACCTTCAATGTTGGAAAGTGCAATAGGCGAGACTGCAGCCCTTCCGACAGTCAAGGGTATGGGTTTGACATGTAAAGGGGTGGCGACAATGGATGTTTCATAGGTCACTTCGATAGGGTCTGTATGAAGGCGAAGCGGTGACAAGAGAGCTCCGTACTTGCGCATATAGCCACTGTTGGAGATCATCAATACCAAGCACCGTTTGAGCCGCTCATTTTCCGCTGCGTTGCCCTGTATCTCGACCCACCATCTTTCTCTGCCCAAGAAGATGGCAAAAGATCTTTCCCTGCTCTTACATTCCGGAAGTAGAAAGTTGAGAGTCTTCTGATCCGAGGAAATCATGAGTCCTCGGCCAGGAACCACCCTAGCATGATCGGAATAATCAAAAGGCGTTAAGGCGGATCCAGCAGGAAGCTCTGGGATCCAACGATCGTTGTCACTTCCTGCCTCTGATCTAGGGTGATCGTGGAACAGGATATCAAGGGGCACAATCTCGAGAGCGCAGAGCATAGCTTTCACTCGCTCAGATTGGGGGATGTTGATTATATCTTTGAGAGCGAACCCAAGGAGGTTCGCAAGTATTAATGCGACGTCGGCTGTCTTAGTAGTCGACCGACTTAATAGCTTGCTCCAGGCGTATCTCAACTGGCAGAGAGCAGGCAGTGACTCCCGCCTTCCATCGGCCAATTTGTAACGGCCCACCGTGCTGTCGAGCCTTCCAACGCTAGCAAACTCAATCTTAGAAGACAGTGCACTGTCCAGCCCCGAAATCGAAGCCTTGCGAATTTTGTGGGTAGTGTAAGTCTCTTCGTCTGAGAGGTCCATGCCATGGGCTTCTGAAGCTCGTAGAAATCCATCGTTCAGTTGTATAATCAATTTGCCTGCCAAACAAGCCTCGTGGAAAGTCCATGATCTTCCCATCCATGCAGACCGCACTACCCGCGCACATATCTCGTCATCCGAGAATTCCGAGCGTGTAAGGCGACAAAGTGCACTGTCTAGCATGAGGACAAACTTGGCGCAAATATATATAGGTGTCATCTGGGATATAGCTCTATCCCTGAGTCGATCATTGCCTAGTCAATTGTCTTGAAGTCAGCATCGCCACTCTAGCCTACTCTAGAGGGAGCTTTGAGTCAAAGCCTTGCAGCGGTAATCGTGAAAGTGGGTTTTAGATCACCGTATACTGGAGAGAAGGGCGGATTTCGGCCAGTGATGACATACCAACGGGAATACCAAAAACGTCGATCCAAAGGACGTAACTCTCTACTGTTGAACCCTTTCGAAAATGTTCCTTCAGGTCATCCACAAGCTCATCCACACGCATGGTGAAAATCGGGCGATCGACAAGGTATCTAGAACCTCTGACATTTCTCTGAAAGGGCTTCAGATATAGCGTAAGTCGGCTCACCTGGCACGAAGGCAGAGTATTGTTGACATTATTGCCTGGATGTGTGCTTTAGTAGAAGGCTGCAAAGGACGCACTTGGAATGGTTACCGAGTCCATCAGCCCACACGTGTGTGATAGCAGTGAACCACGAGTTTCGACTTGCAGCCCGGACTTCGACCTGCCAATTGCCGGAGGCAAGACGAGAACAAGCGAATAAAGGCACCTTGCCCTGGTTGAGAATGGCGGCGACTTCTTCCATGTTTGGGCCCACTTCTGAACAATTCCCATCGCAGAGATCCGTATGGCATGGCTTCAGAGGCTTCGAGTCGTCCACGCTATCGCCGATGCAGCTTTTTTTGGCAAGACATTCGTTGTGATTGGCTCGACGGCCCTCGTTGGGTGGTAGACAGGCGAGGTAGTATGCAACGTCATAAAGACTCCCCGAAAGTATATGACGAGCACGAAAAGGGCACCATGAATTCTGTATCATATGAGAGGAGATGATGGAACATGTGGGGTTGTCCAAATCAGAGGCGCTGATCCATGGCGGTCTTACCGTTGATGGAGTGCCGATGTGACTTCGCATGAAAAGTGGTCCTGCATTGACAATCGAGCCGATGAGAATTTTGACGGACAAGAGCATCTCAACCCAAGGAGCGGAGGGCATGGAGTTGAGAGCATCAATATTGTCAAGGTAGGCGCATTGCGAGATTGCTCTGTCGGTCACTTCTGCCTGCCAGGGACCCCAGCTCGACAGCCTTTGCCAGATCCTCAGTTTTGCCCGTAACACAGTCGTGTCAATAATTTTGGTGGTGCCATCGCCTCCCGTTCCCACGAAGCTCATTTGATCGATGGCACAGCCAAATACTTCCTGCATGAGTCCAAAATAGAGCCAAGACTGGTAGAAAGCGCACAGTTCGAAATCAGAGCCCTGCGATTGGAGGTAACCGCGGTCACTGTAGCTATAGCCATGTCGCACAGGGAATGTATCAAAGTCTTGTCCATCGTACTCAATGCTGGAGATGTAGGGGATCTCGATACCAAGCTTTACCGCATTTTTTGGTAGAGGCAAATGATCCATAGATGATCCTTATTTGGTAGATTGGTCTATCGTGTAGACTGGAAGTCGTCACAATCTTGAGGAGGACAAGGAGAAACAATGCTCATTAATACTGCAAGCTTCAGGCTGGATGGTCCCATCAGCCGTATGAACTGCATTAGCTCGCGACAATATGAAACCGTCAAGCACGCGGCAAGGACCAGAATCGTCCGTTGAAACAAATGTACGACGCATCCGCGCCGTTGACAATCTGCCGACGACCTCACCGCTTTTGACCGTTGTGACCGCCATTCCGATGGGCTGATTGAGGCAAGCCAATATGGCTTCACTGCTAGGGTAGCCATCATGGCTGACTTGTTAGGATAGCTATACTTGGGATGTACTATAACCAGGGTGTCCAGCTCTTCAGTCACGCATATCACTGATTAAATGATCAAGCACTATCACTTTGTTGAGCTCTTGCTCCTCGGTAGTCTTGTTTTGTCTTGTGTAGCAGAAAATGGCAACCTCCCACTAGACCACTGAGCAGCGCCTAGGAAAACCCCTGTAGCTGCACCGGACCCCTCGGACCGAAAGCAGAATTTCGGGTGTCCGAGAAGCTAAATGCTTGGCACAAATATTTTACAAACCCAAACCCTCATTCTTCAAAAACCCCACAACAGCCTCGTAAAACCCACGTAAGCCTGATCCACAACTCGTCCACCATACCCAAGAACCCCCACACCACGCCCTGAATATCCGAATCCGTTGTCATCCCCGCCCCCCTCGCCTCAGTCTAACATATCATCAAACCCCCCTTTCCTCCCCCCCTTCTCTTTCCCCTGGCGCTTCCCTTGCCTCCACTTTCCCTCTTCCCCCGGCCTCCTCCGGAAGACTCTCCGCCGGAATCGACGTGAATCCGCTAGGTGAGAATGGGACCACACGCAAGATGGGAGCAGTTCCGCGCTCGAGCATTACATCACGTATAGTGTGATCAGAGGCAAGCCCGCGGTGAGGCTATAGTGGTGTGTGGGTGGGCACGATGCGGTGTTGGGCAATTCGAGGGCGGGACGTTCGTAACGCGGACGGGGAGGTTTGGTGGGAATGCTGATGCTGGTCAGTGGAGGTGTGGTTGTTTCCCCACTCCTTTTGTTCTTGGAGCATTGGCGCTAGCGATCAGTCGAAATACGGCGATCGCGACGGGGAACTTGATTTTGAGAGGTGAGCAAACTCCTCACCTACTTGAAACGATACCTGAGCCTCGCGTGCTCTCATTTGGACCAGCCAAGAACACCGCATTTGCGATGGGGCACCGGGGTGATGAGCAAGCCCTTCACCTATGATCTGTCCGTCTGCATTTATGCTTGGATCCCCGCATGCTCCCATCTGAACCGGCTAGAAACACCGCGTTTGCCATGACAACCTGGGTTATGAGCAAATGCTTCAACGACGAAACGAACTGGAGTGGATCTCGGTGGTATTCTATGATTGTCGATCTAAACCAAACGGAATTATGGAAAGTCTCATGTCGTTGACTATGTCATTGATAGCTGGAGCGCGGAGAATTTTATAGATTAGGAGAACAGTACATCAACCCTATTAGTACGTTGTGCTTTGCTCTCACTAGGCCTAAAGCTACTATTATTGTCATCACCTTGTCCCTCTCCGTCATCCTCCCCCTCATCCTCGTCCTCCATACCCCTCATTATCCTCCTCCATTCCCTCCCGCTCGTAATCTGCTTCATGGATTGGCCCCCATTCTTGCGTCTCCTCATTCCAAGCACTACTCTCCCCTCCCGCGGCAACTTCATCGATATGTGTTTTCTCCAGATTATATTGACTTTTGTTATTCTCTAGTACCTGGATCCTATCTTGGTGACTGTCGTAGGCCCCGTTGTCGTCGCCAAGGATCTCCTGCTCTTCCTGACGTGAGCGGATACAGCTTTACATGTGCCAGTTAGAAAATTGAGTTACTGATGCGGACCGATGCATAAAAAGGGAAGATTCAATGGGTGCAAACATCAGACGTACTCTTCAGTGTCATCTATCATGCCTTGTAGGTATTCTTTTGACTCTTCGGGATTCGCATTATCGTCGTATTCCCTAGCATCGTTTTTCAGTCTATATTCCACCTCGTGATGGTCAAAGCTATTGTCGGCCATTGTGTGCTCCACTGAGGGTCAGGTCAACGATTCCGTACAGGCAAGAAAAGGAAAAAAGAAATCCTTCTCGTTTGCCGTTTTATATGCGCACCGCATACGGCTACAGCTGTATAGTGGCGTTCTGGGCATCGGTGTAATAATGCCCAATTGCGCCTCGCGCTCGTAGCATTGGTGGAACTAATACCCAACCGGGGCTTACGCTCTTGGCATCGGTGCAGTGATGCCCAATTGCGCCTTGTCAAATCGAATCTCAAAGCAGAAGGCAGTATCCAGCTACGCAGGAGCTCGAGCCACTGGTCGTGAGATTCACAATGCACCCACAGACGCCCTTTCCGCCAATCTGCGGCCTCGACGAACTGTGCAATGATGAAGTCGCCGCCGTACTTAGCAAGAACGAGCGACCCAGCGGTTAGTCCTTCGAGCCGGGTCTTCTCTGCGTGATCGTCGAATTTGAGAGGGACGGATTTGTACTCGCCTTGGGTGCTCAAAGCTCTGAGTGAGAGCAAGTGTCGGAGAGGTTGCGCTTGTATGCTGTGGTATACGAGGGCCCTTCCTTCTGATATTGCGACTGGCCATGCAATACTGCACGAGCAGCATAATCCCTGAGTTGATTAGACGGCTTGTTTGCGTTGCAAGAGTTGAATACACCTGGATCGTATTTGTCCGATACCCTGCTGCTTCTTGGATGCGCAAGATTTCTCCTGAAGGGCATTTTGGTGTGGGGCAGATGCGTCCTTGGGTGTCACTCCCCGTGCATAGCATCTTCGAAGCCGGCGAGGCTGTCTGTTGCGACGGTGTTAAGCGGACGGAGAAACGATGCCAGCGCTAGACCGAAAACATAAAAGTCTTGGCAGACGGACGCGGGTTTTCGCGTTTCTGATTGCTAATGTTCAGTGCCTGGCCAGGGACATTGACCGAAATATGGAGCAAAGTTACAAGACGTTGAAAGAGAAATTCGTCTCTGGTCTCTCGGGTGGAAGCACGTCTGAGATCAATTATGTGACCGCCGTTGCTCCTGCTGCCTATCTGCTGTGGGCAACGCTTCAGGCTCGCCATGCATTCTTTACTCCAGTCAATGTGCCAGTCATTCTCTCCGACTTTCTTCTTAATGTAATGGCCATTCTACTTGTCACCACTGTATACTCTTCGATACCCGTTCTCTTCAATGTTCTACTTATCTCCCTTGCTGCCGCTATCTACCTGCTGCCGGCAAAACGTCGAAAACTGAAGAAAGCTTCGCGCCTGTCACATCAAATCAATGGATCTGTAGATGAGCAGCTTGATCCGGTGCCGAATCGGCCATTCATCACTGCCTACCGGGGCGGTATGATGGTCATCACGTGCCTTGCAATCCTAGCAGTCGACTTCAACGTCTTTCCGAGACGGTTTGCTAAGGTAGAGACTTGGGGTACATCGCTCATGGACATGGGCGTCGGATCATTCGTCTTTGCAGCGGGGCTAGTATCTGCCAGGCCAATTTTGAAGTCAAGTCTGGTGGGGAAAGGAACATCTATTACGCAGCAGCTCAAGGCCTCTGTTAAGACCTCACTGCCACTGCTCGCTCTCGGCCTGATTCGCCTTTACAGCGTCAAGGGACTTGACTACGCTGAGCACGTCACCGAATATGGAGTGCATTGGAACTTCTTTTTCACCTTGGCCTTTCTCCCGCCCTTTGTTGCTCTGTGTCAGCCTTTGCCGACTAGGATCCGGTGCTATCTGGTACCCTTTTTAATACTGGCGGTGTATGAAATTTGCCTAGATCATACTAGGCTCAAAGCCTACATCTTGACGGCTTCGCGCAATGATCTCCTTAGTCAAAACCGGGAAGGTGTCTTTTCATTTTGGGGGTACCTTGCAATTTTTCTTGCGGGACAGGCCGTTGGACTCGATATTCTCCCACGAACACCTTCGACCGAGAACAGTACGCGGCTTGTGAAACGTCTGCTCATCTGGTTTATCGTCTGGTTCAGCCTATACTGCATTTCGACGGGTATAAAGTTTGGCTTGCATGTTCATCCGTCCCGTCGACTGGCCAATGCACCATACGTGGAATGGGTGGTCTGGTTCAATTGTATGCAGCTTCTGCTGTACGGCGTTATTGAGACTCTGCTGTTCCCTGGCGTGTCTACGGCGACTGACAAGGTCTCTGAAAAACGCCAGCTCGATTCAGCAAGTAGCAGAGTACTGAAGGCCTTCAACCGGAACGGGCTTTCTATTTTTTTGCTGGCTAATCTTCTGACGGGTCTAGTCAACCTGACTTTGGATACCTTGCACATGAGCACATTGACCTCCATGGTAGTACTAGCCTGTTATGCGGCTTTGGTGACTGCTGTTGCTGTCGTCTTGGACCATTGGAACGTATCGCTGAAGCTATGATAGTGGAAGGCGCTCGCCTATTGCATGAAATGAATTCTCGAATTTATCAGTAGGCGCAATCAAGAGATGGCCCAACGTCTTCAACCGACTCGCCAAGCGAAAGATCATCCTGGTAGTAAGTATCCGGCATCGGGATCTACAAACGAATAAGGTTGTCACGACCAGGATCATTCTTTTGGAACCTTTTCAAGGATTGCACCGATGACCAAAGACAGTGAGACAACTCCTGCCTTCGGGAAAAGAAGCCGACGCACGATAATTAGCCCACATTGCAGACATAATTGGCTGAACGATTACTCTTGTCTCAAAGAAGTACCAGAGCTGATGCAACACGTTGTACGCTGGCAATGATAAGCCCAGCGCCACGGGTCACCCGCCACCTTTTCCATTCCGGCCATGTGGTGCAAGAACAGTGGGCCTTTGCTGCCTGCAGTTCAAGGCTGAGGCGCACCTTGGCGAGAAGACAAGCACGCTATGTGATTCTTCACAAAGTCCACTCGCTCAACTCATCCGGTGTTCCAATCATGACTGACAGACTTGCAATGTCAAAAACACTAGTGATTGCAGACACTCATCGTTAGCTGTAAGGATCAGCTCTTCTTCCTATCGTGTGTCTCAGGAGCTCTGCCCACCACCATGGTCCTCTAGATAGCTCTTTTGTCAGGTTGAGGGTCCGCTGAAGCATAAGCGCACGCAAATATCAGACATGAGAGGGTCTGGCTTGAGAAGAATACAAAGGGTCTTGCTAGTGATAGGATTGGGCGACTCAACTGGAGATCAATGTCTCGCGGACCGCCGGAGCTCGTTTGCATCAATGATCGCTCATTCATTCTTTCATCACATTGCCAATGTTATGTGACTAGATGACTGGACTCGGAGAAAAGCCCACGTATGCTCCTCAGCTTTGTGGGATTTCACCAGGGTCTTGCAGAAGGAAGATACGTCTGCTGGAAATCGTGGAATACAAACGGCGACGTTATGCCTGGACAGCAGACCAATCATGATCGGAGATGAAGATGGTGCGATTGCACCTTACCATCAATGATGGCTACTAGCCCATCGAAGCATTAGCGGTTATGAGAGTCAATGTTGTTCTGTTGTCAAATCTCGCCTTCGTAAGTCTCTCCTTGTATAGCGATCTTCATAAGACGTCTGCCCCTGCAGCTTCTTCCATGGCAAGCACACTTTACCTAGCTCATTTCGAGCAGATCTTCACCGCAAAAAGCTTTGAACAACAAAGCAGGCTTCCTGGTTAACGATCAAATAGCACACCGCAAAGCAGGCTCGAGTCAAAGCGTTGAGACCCTCAAGGTGCTACAGATATAATTGTTCCTTCGTATTGACCTTCATGTACCATTGGGATCTGAGCAATAGAAGAACCTGTTTGACTCCCTGCTCTTCGTTCATATCCATAGGAAGTTCAGACATTGTTTTGAAACAGCCACCTTCTTGGATCCTTCCTTGCCGCTGTCCTGCTGGAGTCACCTCTGACCTCCAGCTACCCTTTAGGCACCTGCCCACATACGCGTACTGATATTTCGATAATATCACCTGCCTCCGTCAATCCCAACCCCACCCCAGGCCTTCCCAAGCCCTTGCACACACACGTTCGAAAATGTGCGTCACAACCACACTCATCTTCTCGTGCAACCATAGCGAGAAGATAGAACAAAGATGCTTCAACAACTGCACTGAGCCTCACCAGTCCTCCACGCACAAGACCGAGGACTGCCCGTCCTGCCTGGCCAAGAAAAAGGGCAAGAAGTATCCCGGACCATATGATCCCAGCAAGCACCAGGATGCTTCTTAGGTACGCAAACCGTCGAGAACTTCAAAGACAAGTAGTGAAATAGCTAACGATATCGAAGCAACGGACAAGGCATTGCACAAGGCGGCAAGAGACGGAAGAAGCAAGAGACGCTGATGACTTGGAGGTGGGGTTAGGATTGGACTGAGCTGCTTGATTCTATGTATGCTTTTGACCAAGCTTCAACACGAATGGGATTGATCACTATATGAACGGTCAGAACAGCAATCATACAATGTCACTGGTGTACCTACTATGCAAAGCGCACTGGCGTCGACTGCCAGATCTTCCTCAATGGATCCACCGAGCGCTCCATTGACCCGGACAACGTCCTTTGCTCTACTTCTTCGCATCCGCCACAGCCTTCTTGGCCAGATCCGCCAACGCCTCCTTGCGCTTGAACCTCGCGTCCTCAATCACGCCTGCATAGACACGCACGTAGTTAGCCATCATCGCTTTATTTAAACCAACCCATTCAGGTCCCATGGCACGCCTAGCATCTCCCGACCCTCCACACCATGATCTCCTCCATCCCTCCCTCCCTCCCTCCCTCCCTCTTCTCCTCCTCCCTCCTCAAAACCCCCAAACCCTCCTCCTTCAGATAAGTCCACAGAAAGGAATAGCATGCCTCACTCACCAGCATCAGCATCCCCACTAAAACTCCCCGTCCACGTCACAAACGTCCCGCCCTCGAACTCCCCACTCGTCACCCCCCAACACCGCACCGTACTGACCACGCCACTGTAGCTCAGCGCCGGCTCAGAACTGATCACGCTATACGTGATGTAATGCTCCAGCGCGGAATGCTCCTCCTGCTTCACATCCTGCGTCGTCCCGTCCTTGAACACCCAGCGGATCACGTCGACTTCCGGTGAGATGGTGGGTTCGGCGGCGGAGGAAGAGGAGGAGGAGGCAGGCAGTGGGGAGGCGGAGGATAAAGAGGTCCAGAAGGTCGGGAAGAGGGGGAGTTTGATGAGGTGCCAGACCGACGCCAGGGGGGCGGGGATCACGGCGGATTCGGTGATGGAGGGGGCGGTGGGGGGGGCGTGGGTGGTCATTTTCTTTTGGTGGGATGGGGTTTGGTTTGGTTTCGAGGAGGGTGGGTGTGGCGGAGGAGTGTTAGGTGGGAAGGTTTTGGGTTTTGAGGTTTGTGATGTGGGCGGGGGAATTGAGGATGGAAGTTTGTGGGAGTTGTTTTGACAATCAGCTGTGGGGGGGCAGGTGCGCGTCATGATCGACACCGCAGCCTAATTTTGGGGGATCTTGGCAATGATTTTTTCCCCCACCAACTGCAATTGCGACACGGAAACAACTCACTACGTGACTCGTGCCGCCACTTTGATGGAAATGTACGTCAAAAACAGATGAGAAAAAAAAAATTCGAGGAATAGCAACGGCTGGTTTCGATCCAGCGTCCTCCGGGTTATGAGCCCGGCGCGCTTCCGCTGCGCCACGTTGCTGCACGGGTTTTCGAAAGTCTGACTGCGAGGCAGGCCTGTCGATATAGAGACTGCTTATTTGTGTATATATTTCTTTATTCCAAATTCCTGGAAATTAGCCGCTCTGCGTGCTCCCCACTCCAAGCACCTACAGAATTCAATCATCAACACGCTTTTCCACGTCCCCCTTCCCCGCGCTTACTACCCCACCCACCTCACACAACCCCCCCCCTAAATGTCCATCACCATAAACTGGTCCGCCCTCACCACGTACCCCCCCTCCCCAGCCCCCTCCCCCCCCGATCCCACACACCCACACCCACACCCACACCCCACCAACCCCTCGCCCTCCACACCGGACTCCCTCCCAAATGACCTCGCCCTCTCCATCCGCGACTTCATCCACGCGAAATTCCAGACCCTCACCCTCCCGCGCTTCCTCCGCCGCGTGCACGTCCACGACTTCGACTTCGGCGCCCAAGCCCCCGAGGTACGGCTCTTGGACGTGACGGATCCGCTGGCGGAGTTTTATGAGAGCGAGGATGATGATGGCGATGATGATGATGACGGGGAGGATGGGGAGGGGGAGGGGGAGAGGGAGGATAAGAGCACAGCACCACCCAGACACGATGATGGTGGCGGCGGGGTTGGGGTGGCTCCCCAGCGCGAAGAGGAAGGGAGAAGTGCGAGGCGACGGGCGGTGGCGCCGGAGCTCCCACCGCGGGCGGCGCCGCCGCCGCCGGTGATGGGAGCGGGCACGCCGGCCGGGTTGGGCATCGGTGCCGCGGCAGCGGGGGGGGGGGGTTCTCGTACTTCCACCGGCATCCGCATGGGATCCTCGGGGCGTCCGGCACAACCACGCCCTTCTCCCCCTCGCCCTGGGCCCCCCCCGGCGTTTCTACTCACCCCCCCCAACCACCACCACCAGCAGCACCAACATCCTCGCGTCACGAGATTCCGACGTCGCCAACACCGTCCAAATCAAGAGACCGGGATCTCGATCTGCAGACGACCCTGCATATCGTGTACGATGGCGACATGAGTCTCGGCGTGACGGCCGAGGTCATGCTGGATTATCCGATGCCCAGCTTCGTGGGGATTCCGCTGGAGTTGCGGATCTGTGGGGTCCGGTTCGATGGCGTGGGCGTGCTTGCGTATTTGAGGGGGAGGCAGACGATGCAGGAGGAGGGGGGCGGGAGAGGTGATGGAGAGGGGGATGACGGGGATGGGAAGGGTAGGGGGAAAGTGAAATTCTGCTTCTTGGGGGAGGAGGAGGCGAGGGTTTTGTTGGCTGGTGAGGGTGAGGGTGAGGGCGAGGGGGAGGGAGGGGCGGAGAAGGGGGGGGGGATGGAAGGAAATAGCGGCGGTGGTTTACTGAAGGAGATCCGGATAGAGAGCGAGATCGGGAGGAAGGGCGACGGCAAGCAGGTTCTCAAGAATGTGGGCAAAGTGGAGAGGTTCGTGCTGGAGCAGGTCAGGAGGATCTTTGAGGAGGAATTCGTGTGGCCGAGTTTCTGGACGGTCCTGGTGTGAGAGAAAGACTAGATCTGGTGGAATGAGCCTCACAAGAACATCGACCCTCAAGATGTGCATAACGTGTTGAACAAGATGGCATAGGTGTGGTACTTTTTTAATCGAAGCACTGCCAACCCCATAAGCACCACCAGCACCGCACCTCTGCTCGCTCAGCACCGTTCGCACCGCTGTTATACCAATCCTCGACACCCACCTCTTCACCCTCCTCAAGCACACGAAAGCCCCTGGACGCCATCTGCTCCCTTAGCTCGCCATGGTAGTCGAGCTCCATCTCCCTGAACGGAAGCACAGTGAAGACTTTCGCATTCTTTTCCCTTTTCAGATAGACCGCAATGGCATCTGTCAAGATTGGCGGGTGCTCTGGCCCGTACAGAGAGTCTGCCGCGAGGATACAGTCATACAGCCTATCCTCTGCCTTGACATCTTCGGGTGAAGGTAGATCGGACCAGTCCAACACGTCCGCGCTTACGCGCGCACCACCGCCCAGCAGCGAAGAGTTTCGAAGAATGTTTGCACGTAGGTTTGGGACTATCGCAGGCAGATCCGTCATATGAACTTCCACCCTGTCGCGGTACAGCGCTGCGGCCGCAATGCCTGCCAAACCCGTGCCTGCGCCCAGCTCAAGGATGCGCAGACGACCCTCTGACAGGCCGGCTCCCTGAGATGCACCATCGCAGTCCTCACGCCGGAGTGAAACATACCGCGGCAGCAGCAGCGGCAGCAACTTCGCCAGCACAAAAGCCCCCAACCACGTCTTATGCCCCAATTGATCGTTCACAAGCCCCGGCTCGTGGATCTGTATCTCCATCTCCTCTGCCTCTGATCTCTCCGAAGAACGGGGTATCTTGAACGTACGTTTCAGCGAGGACATGCCCGATCGTCCGGACCGCTCGCTCAGGCGTTTGCTGGCTGCTTCCCATAGTTCCTCGCGCTCAGCATCGCTCGAAAGCCATGCTAGTGGAGACGAGATGAGGCGGGTGAGGTAGGCAGGGATGCCTTCCTCGTTGATGGGTGGAGGGCCGTGGAAGGAGGATGGGGCCTCCCATGACTCTGGGAGCAGGGTGAGGGAGGTAAGGGTGGAATGGAGGGCTGAGAATGGAGGTTTGGTGTAGAGTTGGGGGAGGTCGAGGACTGTCAATTGGGGAGGCGAGACATCCTCGCTCATGGTTGAGCATCAAGGATAATGCTCCTAGTAGAAACGATTTGCCTGAGGAATTGATCGACAGCAGACATTTTGTCGGATCCTGGACTCAATCGTGTTGGGAATGTGCTGTGGATGGACCGTCCAATTTTGCTTAAACATTTGCCGGTCAGGTTCGATGGAAGTATCGTAGAAGACATCAAATTGATAGATTTTGTCAGCTATGGGTCTTTTGGGCAGTCTACCTCAAGACATGCTGCCTGCCTCAAGGTGTTCGATGAGACTCTAACATTATGGATTCGGTAATTCGGATGACCATGGATTAACGTTGTTCCGTGGAAGCCAATCAAGCCAATTACCCCTGAACAGATGTCCCTTACCACCACAAAGATAATCCAAAACATCTAAAGTAATCTCTCCTGAAATTCAATGGGCAGAGACCTTTACTGACACCCTAAATTCACGAACGATCCCGTTAAATTGCCCCGGGCCTGGCATCGGTTTTGGAGGTCTCATTTCCTCAAACGGAGTATGACGGGAGCTTCTGAGGTGTTGTTTCGCGAGATGTGGTTCAGGAGCATTGATTGGGGAGATCCAGATCAGCGAATCACAATTGGAGGAATAGGGTGGATATCATTTTATTCACTGGTGGGTGGATATTCACAAGATTGTTGTGGTGGTTGGACCGTTTGTTTTTTCAAATGTTGGGGTTCATTGATTTTTTTCATCCATTGCGCACATCCCCCCCCCTCCGGTTCCTCTACCAGGAAAGAACCTATGGACAAACAGTGGAATGAAGAGTACACACATGTTGTTGCTTCCTGAGCCTACATCACACCGCTTCTTCAGTCCTCTTGTTCCGGGAACGACTATCAATCACCACCTGAGCAAAGCTGCTCGTTCGGGGTCCAATCACAACAGCCAACAGCTGGCTAAAGCTCGCTCGCTCGCTCGTACCTTGAAGATCCGAAATGCAAAGCACGCTCTTGGAGAGAAAGAGATTCCAAGCCTTTGCGAAAACTCCCTGCTCATCTGTCCGAGTGCACGCGATTACGAGGTCTGTGATGTACGCCAGTTACACCCCTGCTGATGAGCTCCGTGTCTTCCTTTCTGCTCGCCATTTTCTGTGTTCGAGTTCCCGCGCCCATGTGCCACTTGTCTCAGCATGTCTGACCATTCACCTTCCTTCCCTTCCCAAAACAATGCCCTTCCTCCTGATAACAACAATCTCCCCTCTTCTTCCATCCCCCTCAGCCTCTCTGCCTCCTCAACCCCTCCACCATACCTCCCACTTCCCTTACAGCCTGCCTACACGCCTCACTCGCCCTCTCCGCCCTCGCCGCCGCCAACTTGGCCTCCTCAAACGCCAATTCCGCGTCCCTGGCCCTGGTGATGCAATCCACCATGATCTTGCCCAATTCCAACAGCTTCTCCTTTTTGGGCGAAGAGGTTTCGTTGCGTGCTGAGTCGAGGAGCGACATCGCCAGATGGGTGGAGCGGGAGATGTCGGCCGTCGATTCCGAAGTGGATAGGAGCGGCGTTTGTGGGCGAGCGCTGGATGTGGCGGTGAGGCGATGGGAGGGGTTGCGAGCGGGGACTGGGGGTGCGAGGTAGGTGGATGCCGAGGAGGATGACTTGGGTGGTGAGGCCGAAGGCCGGTGGATTGGGTGGATGTCGGATACGGCTGGGAAGGGGGAGCCGTTGCCGCTGATGTGGGCGCGGCTCTTTGGTTCGGTGGTGCTGGTCTTCTTGCCCTTTTTGGCGGATGTTGGAGCGGTATGGGTACCTTTCTTGTGGAAGAGGTTTTTGAAATTGAAGCGCGTCATGGATAGGGAAGTGGTCAAGGTGGATTGGGATTTGACTGAGTCGTGGGCGACCGAGTCACGGTTTGCTGGTGCGCGTTTCGCCGTGACATATCCGGTGCCCGGTGATGTGATGTCGAGTTGGGACGAAGCGTGGCCGTTGGCAGCGCCCAGAGCGTTCTGGCGGCGAAGGTATTCTTTTGGCGGAGTTGGTGGGCCGACTTCTTTGGTTGATGCAATTGCAGAGACCGTCTTGTTCTGTACTGCCGTGAAAGGCTTCTGCTTCGATGAGCCACGTTGTGGATGGCTGTCTGAGCTCGCTGGGCGTCCGTGATGTGTTTCTGGTGTGAATGGATCCTCTCCAGAACGCTTCGCCTTGGACGTCGCGGTTGGTTTGGAGTAGTTCTTGTTGGAGTTGCCTTCTAGCTTCGAAAGATCCTGAGCGAGCTGTTGCGCCATACCATTGTTGGTCTCCTTGACTGTGCTCTTTGAGACTTCCTGTCCCTTCTTCTTGGTAACGTCACCCTCAATCTCATCGGAGGCTGCGTTCGATTTCTTCGCAAGCGGCGAGATCCAAGCGTCGTCTTCCTCCATCGGTGTCTTATCGGCCTTTGCACCAGCCTGGACATCCGCATGAGGGTCTTCAGATGCGTCGTAAAAGGGGTCAGCGGAGGCATCTGTACTCACACTAGGTTGCTTTGACGAGCGGTTTGGTGCAATCACATCCACTGCAGCAGACCCCGTGGAAGTATAATCCACGCTCTTAGTCTTCTTGTCTCGGATACGGCTGTCCACCAGACTGGTGCGTGGGCTTGACTCAATATTGGACAGTGGGCGATCGAGACGGTTTCTGGTGCCAGAAGAGGATCTGCCATGACCGGCAGAGCTGGACGCGAGCTTCTCCCTGCTGGGCGGACGATTCTCCTTGTTCTCACCGGTCCCCATGATGTACTTGTCTGCTGAAGGCGAAATGGACAACGTTGGTCCAAAGCTTGGAGCCTTGGTTGAAAGCCGGCGAAATGTATATGTATGACGGGGCGACTCATCGATCGATTCGAGTGTAGTCATCTCTTTGTTTGCAGCTGGAGCATCGGCGGAGCTTTGGTGGCCGTGAAGCATTGCCTGATGAGTTTCGGTCCCTTGCTGGAAATACGCTTGGCTGCCGTCAATAGCCGCTTCCAAGTTCTCTGCTGCTTTGACGGTGATGGTTGTGCTTGGCTGTTTCTGATAACTGAAAGGGTCGTACTCTGTAGATGGGGTACCTTTCAATGTCTGAGTCTTGTCGTTTCCAACATTGGCATTGGCGTGTGAAGATGTTGCTTGATTATCACGACTGTGAGATGAGCCAGGCCTTCCGCCTACGTTGATAATGACAGGTCTGGCAACAGGGATCGAACTTCGCCTCCCAGGACCCTTTTGGTGATTTTTGACGGTCGTATCTGTCGAAGATGCCTGCTCTTGCGATGATGTACTGCTAGCAGGTCGTGAAGAAACCAAACCACTACCCTCATCCCGGAGACTGCCAAGGCTGCCAGGACGACGTGATGCATGGGGGCGACGACTGCCAGCAACAAAAGTTGCAGGAAGGCGATTGCCAATCGACTCCAAAGATGTCTTGCCATGAGGTGCTTTAGAGGAAGGAACGTTGAAACCTTGGTCTGTATTGCGCCCGCGTAGGCTATCTCGTCGACTGGGGCCTGCAGTGGACTCGGCCGGTGCTGTGAAGTCGGTGAATCCAATCGTCTTGCTATTGTTATCCCTGACAACCTCTCCTGCAGACAGACGAGCACGCAGAGATGAAGTGCGCGTCTGGCGGACCTCAGTAAAGTCCTGGGACGTGGACTTTTCTAGAGCTGCTGCTCCTGCTGTCGTGTCTTTCTTGTCTGCGACAATTTCAGTCCTTCCAGGCTCGGTGCTGTCAAAAGGGTCAGTGAGACGTCTGATTGTGATAGTCTGAGCTTTCAGATTGGGCGCTGAGATGCCCTTGCGAGGCCCCTTGCCAGATGCTGGTGAGTAGGTAGAGATAGGCACTTGATCCTCGAATGACTTTTCAGTGGTGTCACCAAGCCGTGGATATCTTTCACCGCCAGTAGAGACCTGGTCCAGCAGTTGAGAGCCGGTCTCACGCATCACGTCTTGGACAGGATTGCGAGAGACTGCACGTTGAGGCTCGAGTGTCGGCCACTCTTCCTGAGCTTCGGGTGTTCCGGTGAGCGAGCGTCGTAGTGGTTTTTCAGTTGCGTCAATGAGCGTGATCCTAGGCTTCCTTGGGCTATTGGTGACGACTTGTGCAATCGGCGGTGCAGGCAAAGGCTTGTCGTTGGGAGAGACCTTGGCAGGACGGCGAGAGGCAGAGTCTGGAGTACGATCCATCTGCTTCGTATAGACTGGAGTGGCAAGCTGTAGGAAATGTCAGTGAGACATGGACAATGGACGTGAGAGACATGCCTTGTCTGGAAAGGAAAAGGACGGGTGGACTTTGGCAGCCTCGCCCTTTTTGGGACGAGAGACTCCACTTCCTCGCCCCAATCCGACGCGTTTCAAGAATTTACTGCCATGATCCGGTTTGGCCTCTTTGTCCGGCACAGGAGTCGCGGGTCGCGGCGTTGCTGGTCGATTAGACGAATTGGAGGATGGGGTGGTGGATTGTTTGAAAGCAAAGGTGGGTGTCATGAAATGGGGAGACTTGTTGTCCCGATGACGGTTCTCCTTGTCGGTGGGAGACGCAATGGATACATACCCCATTGTTGATGCGTTCGAATTGCGGTTTGTGTTTTGGGACTGAGACGTGATATCACGAAGAGTCCCCATGGCAGGCAATCAAGGCTATTTGACCTGCAGTGTCATGCAGATTGACTGTTGGATGGACAGGAGGGATGTGAAGGAATATGGAAGGAGGAGTTTTGGAGGGAGAAGAAAGCAAACAAAACATCAACACGAAACTAGCGCGTTGGTTTCTTCATCATCAGGGCGTGGTGGTGATAATCAAGCAAAACAATGGAAATTCCCCCACCCGACTCACCACATGATTCATTAGATCAGGAATCAGGAACCTCCACTGGTATTACCTCGGCCGTTGAAGCTAGTGATCGATCATATTGTCATGTCTCTTCATCACGTCGATACTCTCGCTCGTGTATGTGTTGTCCCACCCATCAATGCATCACCGTATCCTCCTCGCCACCGCCATCCCCCACCTCAGCAAGTTTCCTCTTGCCAGTATTACTCACATCGCCTTTCCCACTCTCCTCCCCCTCCTCGCCGCCAACCTCCACAATCTCCCATTCATACCTGCTCCTCCCATCCCTGCTCGTCTTGCCCCCCCTCCTCCGTTTTATCCTCCCCAACTCGCTCCCCTCAATCATTTCCTCAAACCACGGATTTCCCCTAATCTCCCGGCCCTCCACCCCGCGCTTCTTGGTCACACCCTTCGACCCCCTCTCCCTCAGTCGCCCTTCCTTCGCTACTTCTTCATCTCCGTCATCATCTTCCTCCCCACCCAGTAAGCCCAAATCCTGCAACCGTTCCACGCTCCCCCGTCCCAGGCTCCCCAGGTTCACCCGCACATGCTCGGCCTCGTCCGCGGTCTCCTCGGACCAGTAACTCAGCGGGGTCCCGCAGAACCCGCAGAAGTGCCGTTGTGTGTGGGAGGCGTGGGGAGGGGTGAAGGTGCGGCGGATGGCGGTGTGGGTTTCGTCGGGGAAGAAGGCGTAGGTGGTGGATTGGAGGTGGGTCAGGGGGATCCGGAGGGAAAGGTTGGATGCTGCAACGTGCGTTAGTTATTTTTGGGTGAGTGGAGAGGGAAGGGGGGCGATGATTGGGATGTGGATTTGATTGAAGTGAGAAGAGAGGAGAGGTCGAGTATAATGATAGGTGAAAAGAAAATCCACTTACCATGCTCGGCAGCATCATCATACAGCACCTGCAAGACGGAGACCGGGTCCCGCGGGATGGCGATGAGGTAGTGGTTCCGGCCGCAGGAGCAGGCGCCTTTGAGGGGTTCGATGGTCGTGTCCATCTCCCAACGTAGACAGCTGAAGCAGTAAATGAATTGAGGTCAATCAGAAACAGCAAGAAAGACGAGTTGAATCGTACCAAATTTCTTTTGAGGTCGGAATCTAGGCCCGAGCTTTTCGGAAGCCCCCCATTTCCCCCCCTCCTAGGTTTCACCCCCGGACCCCACCAACAGCGGCACACTGGCTGATAATTAGGAAGGCCGAGAACCAGTAAACACTCCACTCTCCACTTTCCAATGTCATCAACGCCCCGCCCTCCCAAGCGCCCCCGTCTCAACAATAACAATAACTATAATAGCATCAGCGCATCCACCTTACGAGCCCCCTTCAAATCCCCGCTCCGGCCCCGAGACTCCAACGCACCCGCAGCATCCCCTCCTCCCCCCCACAAAAATGCCTTCTCCCCAGCCGCGAAGCAGACGACCGCCGCCACTCCCACCGTCCAAGCAAACACAACACCACTCCTCGAAACCCACAACCAGGTCTTGACCCCCCCGACCAAGAAGCTCGACCACACCCCCAGCACCACCACCCCCAGCACCACCAATCCAGCCGCGCCCGGCACTCCAAAACCAGGCCCGGCGCAGGAGGAGGATCTCCCCTCCCTCCGCCGCACCCACACGCGCCTCCTCAACACCCTCGCCGCCACGAAACGAGCCCTCGAAATCGCGACCCAGGCCCGGAAACTCGAGCGCTCCCATCCCTCCCCCTCGTCCACCTCCCATCCCTCCTCCTTCGCTTCCTCTCCGAGTCACCCTTCCGCAGACGCATGCCCCGCCAACGCCCGATTGCGCGAATTGATCGCCCGGTGGAAGGCCGCTAGCCGGGACGCCGCGGATGTGGTCTTCCTGAGCGCGAAAGACAAGGTGGAGGGGATGGGTGGGGTTGAGGGGATGAGGAAGAGGGAGGTGGAGAGGTGGAGGTGGGTTAGGGCGGAGGAGCGGGCGGAGAGGGAGGGGGAGATGAGGAGGGAGATGGAGAAGGAGGAGGGGTGGGGGGAATGGGGTAGTGGTGAGGAGGGGGATGACGGTGGGGGCGGGGGGGGGGAGGATGAGGAGGAGGAAGAAGAGGAAGAAGAGGAGGAGGAGGAGGGGGGAGGGGAATATACGATGGGGATGATGTTGCAGGGTTTCGGCATTGATCCGAAATGTATTGGGTGGGATGAGGCGGGCGGGAAATGGATTGATTGAAACCGTTGACATACGCGCGGGTTGGTGGGGGCAGAGGATGTTTTTGATGGATGGAGTCGACGTTGAATGAAGAGAGAGAGTGTGTGGTGTAGCTGCTGCTACGGGAATCACTCGGCGGACTTTGCTGCATAACGGTTGGAGTTATAGACGGGTTTGGCTGGGTGGCACTGCGATAATGATACCCCGTATCTGCTTTGGAGCTTTCTAGATATGCTATGACCAGGCGCAAAGCGTGCGTGACGACGAGGCCAGAATCGAGAGAGTATGAAGGATGTGGTCAATGGCGGCAAATCCTTCCCTGCGCCAGATTACTACAATCGTCGGCTGCTTATTGTGACTGATGACGACTGACATGTGCTTGGAAAAGGGCGGCAGAATTGACGAATGACCAAAGAACGTGATTAGGCAAGAATGTTGTTGTCATTGCTCGAATACGATTATGATTATTTTCTGGGCAATATGTACAAGTTTTGGTGCCCCTTTCCAACTGTCTCCCTTTTTGACTATATTAAAGACCGTGACCGACTGCTGCCGTTTCGCTTGAAAGACCGTGGGTATATACATGAAGTTGTAAATATTGTAGACGCGATTCACCTTGCAATGCTGGCAAAAAGTCCAATTATGAGAGGATGACCTCGGCGGGTGCGGTCAAGGCGCCGAAATTGGTCAGCGCAGTCTCGTTCAAGGCGGCAGCGCTGTCGAATGTCGTCAAGACTGCAAAGGCAGCACCGGCGTTGCCCTCGGGCACAGGGATCTGGGCACAATTGGTCCCACAGCTCGTCACTTGTGTGTAGGTGATGTTGGCCCGCTGGTTGATGAAGGCAATGTACAGCGGCGTGCTGGCATCCACGGGGACGAAGAACTTGCTCGGGTCGTAGGTGAACTGCAATGGCGTACCGGCGGCGACGGGCGTGAGGTTCGGGCTAGGGGCGGGAGAGGTGAGGGTCAAGGTGGGGAGAACGGTGAGGGGAAGGTTTTGCGGGCAGCTGACGATGAACATCTGCGCCAGGTTGTAGGCGAAGACTGCGGTGAGGGATGTGTCGAAGGCGTTGGGGAAGGGTGAGCCCTTGACGCCGGCACGGAGGTACGAGTCGTGTCTCGCTTCAACCGTCAAGATGGAGGAAGCCGCTGTCAAAAGGTCTGGGTTGTCCATGAGCAGAGTGGCGCCACCGAGATAAGCGCCAATGCCGACGCTGGTGATCATGTTGGCAAGGTCGACGAAGGATGTGGGGTCGTTGTATGGGAACTTGTAGCTGCAGGTTGGGACGGGGGATTTGCCGGCTGCCGTGAGAATGGCAGTGATGGTGTCGGCATGGGTCTGCTCGTGCTGAGCAATGGCTCCCACATTGTCGCGGAAACCCGGGGGAAAACCCTCGGCGGTGTACTGAGAATCAGTGAAATTCACGTATCCGCCAGTGTAGAGTGACAACTCCAGGTGCTCGAGATAAAGCGCCAGCTGGAGGACTGATTCATCGTTGGCGCTCATCACCGTCGGCAAACTCTGCCTCTTCTCCATCGCCGGAGCCGCGACTGCTGCGGTGACGAGCCCGAGGGCGGTGACAGCGGTCGAGAAATGCATCCTTGTGATATAGAGATGGTCTTGGTGCTGTTCGTTCACTGTATTGGTCGTGAGGAGAAGCGAAGAGTGTGGAAGATGCAGCTACCGGCGAAAGGTATATGAAGTCCAAGCGGATTCGCCTTGTATTTGACCTTCCCCCCCTTTGCGTAATTGCCATGACCATGGAGTGTGCATGGGAAATCCAGCTTCCGAAGCTACGGAAATTTTTAAGGCCAAAGCTTTTGACATCACGAAGCTTCCCATGTGGTTAGCCATGGTGAGAAGCTTGAGCTCTTTAGCCTCGATCTGTCCTAAGTCGGATTAGTGATCCTTCGGTTGTCCCAATCCAGCCGTATTCGCAATTAAGCGTCGCCCGCTTGACCCCTCTCCAGCCTGGCTTGCCTGAGTAAGGCCCTTGTTTTTGGCCAGGCCTATTGGCCTTTTCTCATCATTGATTGGCCTCGTAGGAATGCTCATTGATTCGTCGGAAGTTTTGGTGACGACAAGTCAGCTTGACAAGCTTTGCAGGAAATTGCGGGGTTCCGATCGAATGGCATCGTCTATGCGCTTTGGTACCTATGCCATCCTCACAAATCATAGGGATTACATCACCAAGCTCGAGCTCAAGAGATTCCGAGGCGAATCAGTATAAGTCGTGAATCTGGGTTCAAGGAGAAATCTAGAAAGTTGAAGAGAACACCGTCGATACCGGCGCAATAGCGTTGAATCGGAGGCCGCGAAATGTCTGGTAAAATGCAATGTCGACAAGGGGAACATGACATGCCTGATTATCACATTTGCCACCAATCTCCTGCAAATCTTGATGCAGCTGCCGTCCTTCCCGGGCAACTGAGATCATAGCCGCGAGGTGCCGGACGTTCCATCACTGACTGCGCAAGCTCGAAGTTGATGACGGATGATTCACCGTGGATCGACTCTGCAGGCAGCCACACACTCCGAGATTCGACGAGCCTAT
Organism: Ramalina intermedia; assembly: GCA_003073195.1. Classification (NCBI taxonomy): domain Eukaryota; kingdom Fungi; phylum Ascomycota; class Lecanoromycetes; order Lecanorales; family Ramalinaceae; genus Ramalina; species Ramalina intermedia. The sequence continues at coordinate 86,109 of PEKF01000017.1, read as the reverse complement.
CACAAAGCTCGGTGTCTGCTCGTGTCAATAATGTCCCCATTCAAGGGTGCCTCGCCACCGATGCTTCTGACAGCCCGGAGATGCGCATAGCATCTGCAATGTCAATGTCAGGGCTGTCACACTCATGCATAATTGTAGATTGGGACAGTGATGTAGTCTTGCCAGCCATTCAAAAGGCGACGCTGCCCGTCTGGGTAAAGCCACTGACTTCCATCTCTGTCGTGCTCTTGATTTACCATGCATCTTTGGATCTGTATTCTCGTCACTGTCCTTGCGGCTTTCGCGTCTGCGCGACCCGATCCTCTGCCTGAAGCACTCGCTGAACCCCAAACTCCAGTGGGAGGTAGCGGAGGAGATGGATCAGGCTCAGGTGGAGAGGAATCCAACGACGGCATCGCGACAGGAACTTCTTCGACTGCGATTCAGGCCTCAATCACGTCCGCTGCCACTGCAATGCCCTCGAGCATGATAACATCCGCGACTGCCGGTGAGTGGCGATGATCTGAACCAGTCTGGACGAAATTAGCCTGACAGTCATACACAGCAGCGGCAACGTCAACAGCAGCAAGTGGAGGCCCAGCTGTCGCAACCTTGGCTTCCTCAGGCTCTCATCAGACGCTGCTACCAAATTGGGCAATGGCTGGCGTTTTCATAGGTGGCGGTTTGGTGATTTGACAGCGATAGATACATCCTTCTGACGGTACGCATTCAAATATTGACAGTGGAATTGCCGACAGTGATGAGGCCCATGCTACATTGCCTTCCTCGGGTTCTTGTTTGTGGTCCTGAGACCAACGTGCTGCATCCACGGAAGGACAAGAAGTTTCCCCAAACAGTCCAAGTCTGATGCTCTTTATGATATCTTTGCTGGTTTTTCAATCTCAGTTCGACTCCGTCCAGCGATAAGAATTGGTTTCCAAAGATAGCCTTATCGAGATCTTGAAGATCTGCATTATTGTCCGCTTTTTGCTTTGGTGACTGCCAAGCTCAAGTGGGATGGAACGACCTATCACGAGTGTCAATTCAGGAACTATACATGCGTGCTACCATAGCTCATCGTGGACACAGTGGGATTGACGTGACATGCAGCAAACCATTTCGTCATTGGATCAGTCCATATGGAACAGTCCAATTGCACCTGTCACGACCCATTATTGGGGATTTGATAAGAAGCACACGACATCATATTCTCAGTATCAAGAGCCATCACAGTCATTCTCTCACCATGCACTCCATGAGTCTTCTTTCAATTGGTCTCCTTGCTGCAATCGCCCAGGCTCAAAGCGAAGGAATATCCGGGTCAGACAGCACAGGGTCGAATAACAGCACCGACACCAGCGGTAACCCCACGCTGCAGTCCGGAGATGACGACAGCGCAATGAGCAGTGGCATGGTCACTTCCACGATGGCTGCAATGTCTTGTGAGTCGTCTCGTCAGTGTCCAGTCAGCCACAGACTGACACATATGCCCGGCTAGCCGGCGGAGCAGCGATGTCTGCCACTGCTGCAGCTGGAGAACCCGCTGAGCCTACAGCTGCGAGTTTAGCAATGCCGACTACGACTGGCTCGTCTGAGGCTGGGAATGGACCCAGAATGAACGTTGCGATCGTCGCCGGCGCAGTCCTGGTGGGCGGAGCTGCACTGATTTGATTCCGACATCGTATACACTCTAAGTACAGTACAAGAGGAGACTGCTACTTGAAAGGAAGCTTCAAGATTAGCGGATGCTTTGATGTGAAAGGGTCGATGCGACGCTGTATGCCACTGGAACGCACGAGGCATTCTCGCATTCAGTTGAAAAGCCAACCCGGCAAAACGTTCTTCCGGCTATTGCTCCGGCAGTTCCGCTTTTTCATGGGTTTTCATACTTTTGCTCCTCAATGACTCAGGAATACTGCATGTATGTAGGCGACGTTGGATGATTTTACCCATTCTTATTCTCAACCCCTCCACTTGCTGTGTCAAACACCATCTGCATCCAAGTAATCATGCGTCATGCCAAACTCGGTTTGCTCTGCACCTCTATCACACAAATCAGACCCTTTTCGGAACAGGACAATAATGATGCATTGCACCAAGATTCCCGTCCACCTGCCAACCTTGGTCTTGGTGATGACGACGTCGCCTTTAGCGGAGATCTCAGCGATGGGGAATTCAGTCTTGACGTTGATGGGAAAACGCTTGAAGCCGGTGAAGTTGACTCCGGTCACGTAGCCGGTGCATTCGATCAAGTGGCCGGCTATGAGAGCGGCTGCAAGCTCGTCGAATAGATCCCATGCTGCGGCCCCAACTGCTGGTGAAGCATCGGACACTCGACCGCAGAGCACGATATCGGCTCCCCCACGGAAAGCGCGTGCGATGCCCCAGGCGCCCAGGTAACATTGAGCGAAGACGATCTCGTGGCCGTCCTTGCTGAGATGATTCATTTCATCCGCAAGGTGATGAAATGATTTGCCATCCTTTATCATGGGTTTGACCGTGTCCGTTATCACATCCCCGTCTACATATGCGACATTCAGGTGGAGACCCTTCTTCCTGACCAGTCCACAGATATGCTGGTGGAGCTCCGCAGTATCGGTGGCACCTGCATTGACAGCGACCTTGATATAATTACGTTCGAGATCTTCCACCGCCGGGGTCATGGCGTCGAAAAAGCTCTCCTCGTAGGAGAATTCTTCGGTCCCAAAGGCTTTCCCTGCACCGCGAATGCACATGTTTCACTCGGACATACAGTCGCCAACGAAGACATCCGCTTCGTGGTTTTGGCCAGCATGCCGAGAACCCCATGGCGGTCGACTTTGGAGGCCGCGATCTGTGCGATCCGCACGGGCGACTTCGTGCCATTCACTGCTGTTGGAGACATGTTCGGGTTGATAACAGTGCAAAAGATGGCTAACGTTGGATGACAGGGTGACAGGGCTCAATATGATGGTAACGTCTTCTTATATGGGACCAGGCAAGGTGACTTGGACATTGCTGCTCGGAAGAGAGGCTGATAGGCTCGGCACCCTATTCCGTGAAGAAGCGCAACCATGATGCGGAGAGGCATCATTCTGCTCTGTGCGTGCCGACTGGATTGCATTACCGGGCACCAACCTTCCGTTGTATCATTGGATGAGCTGGATGGTGTCATCGACGGGCGGTCATCCTCCGAAAGTGCGGACGTTGTGCCTCCGTCAAAGTCTAAATTGGCTGATCTCGGATGACTGCAGATGGGGAAGCATCATGGATAAATATCGCCAAGCGAACTCCTCTCTCCTCTCGTGGGCATAATCTCCGAATCTGTACTGCTTGCCATGGTCGCCAGGGAAGTCAAATACACCTCCACACTTTCCCCTCAAAAGTATTTGCTTGCAGGATGCTCTACAACAGCTCACGGTTATAAGATCTCGCATTCCATCCAAGAGGGCGTAGATAAAGTCCTTCCTAAGACAGATATTGGTGCGACACGAAGCAGTACCTAGGTCTTCGTGACAGAAAGCTGGAATGTACCATCATCTATGGCATTGTCATGCCTGGATTCTTGCTATTCGGGTACAACAACTCGATAGCACCCGGCTTGGTGGAGCTGGAATCCTCGGTGGAAACACCATCGACGGCGAGCGGGGAGGCAACGCCGCCACCCTGCAAGGTCTGGCCATCCCCTTGTACGTTAAAGGATTGGCAATCAGCTGTCTGATATGCATCTATATCGGCCCCAGAATCGGCAGGATCAGGACCATTCTCCTTGGCACCGGCACTTCCTTTATCGGGGCCATCACCCAGAGTGCTTCGTGGTACTTTGGCCAGCGTATCGTTGGTTGGCTGGTTGCCGCGCTGTGCCTGGGCATGGCCAGCTGTACGTACGCGGTGTACCAACAAGAAACCAGTACCGGTGCTACGTACAAACGTGGGTCGTTGGTGGCAATCGAGAGAGTCTTCAATACCGCCGGCCTCGCGCTTGCCAGTTGGGTCGGTCTAGGATTCTCATTCACCAAAGGCTCCATCTCCTGGAGGTTCCCGCTTGCCTTGCCTGTTGTGTTGGCAGTGTATGTCTGCTTGTTCTGCTTGGTCCTCCCGGAATCACCAAAGTGGCTCATGCACAAGGGTCGGGAGCCCGAGGCCAGAGGTGTTATGTCGGCCCTCACGGACGCCTCACCGACCGCGCCCAAGGTCGAAAAGGCACTGTCGGACAGTCAAGCCAGTCTGGACAAGACGAAAGGTACGCAATTCAAGGATCTGCTGCACAGAAACGGCAATCGCTTGCTACACCGGATGATGATTGCGGCTGCGGTGATGTTCTTTTGGTAATGGATGGGGATCAGTGCAGCGGCCAGTCACAAAGCCGCTCTGTTTGTGCAGATCGGATTGGACCCCCTTCTAGCCCGGATTCTTGCGGGAGCTGCCTTCTCATGGTTCACCATCACTTCAGTCACTCGCTACTTCTTGGTCAAGAGACTCGGTCGACGAAAATTGCTGCTCGCCTCTTAGATAGGACTGGCCGCCTGCATGGTCGTTCTCGCAGGAGTCATCTCCGTCCCCGATAGCCGCAGCGCCCTCATTGTGGGCGCGCTCTTCCTCTTCCTCACCTTCATGGGCGTCGGCTTCAACGGCATCCCCTTCTTCTACGCCGCCGAGATCGCGCCGCACGCCTACCGGTCCCAGATCACAGTGATTGCCTACAAGTTCTTCTGGACGTACGCCTTTGTCATGGCGGAGATCACCCCATTTGCGCAGACGACTATCTCTTACCGTCTTTGCGGCGTGCAATGCCGCCATCACTATTGCGGTATACTTCTTCTTCCCGGACACTCTGTCACTGTCGCTGGAGCAGATTGACCAGAATTTCGTCGAGACAATGGGCTATTTCGATTGCGTCAAGGTGGCGGAGAGGATCCGCAAGCGTACGGTTCAATAATGCGCTTGAAGCGGTGGAAACTGATAAGGCTGAGGCGGAGAAATGGAAGAAGCAATGAAAAGAATACCCATTGCTACAATATCTGTACATACAATTCGAGATCCTGGCACTCTTTCCTAGGACCTGAAAGCAGTATTCTTTTGATTACGATTGAACATGCATTGCGCGATCTGTACGAATAATGCGAGTCATGTTTGAGGTGGATAGGATACGGTGTACCTTGCATAGAGCAGCAACTCTGCCACAGTGACAGGAGTTTCTTGAATTTCAAGACAAGATCATGACCGAAAGCGCATGTAACCACTAGAAGCCTTTCAAGCCTCCGGTGTGAAGAACAAGAAGGTGTTTCAGATTCTGATGGCGGAAAAGTCACGTGGCCAAAAGACAAAGTGGCTGAACCGCATTTGGAACATTTGTAACATTTTGTTTGATGATACTTGGCAACATCTCGATTGGACCTCGTGATTCAAGTCATGATTTGGCGATGACATCTATTTGAAGCCTTTGGCTCAAGCTATCCTTGTTCTTCTGCGTGCCTTGCGCCATTCCTGACAGCATCTGGCGCAGGCACCATGTATTGTAGACTTATGTATCTATCATGGCGTAAGTCTCAATGCTCTTCCATTGCAGGAGTCCCTCAATGACTGAGATTTCAGTCGCGTTATGTGTCTTTTGCATCACGCTTCGAGCAGGAGCCTTTGGCATCCTCGATGGCGAATCGAATGCGATAGATCAGTCCCTATTGAAGAAGGGCCAAGAGCAGGTCCTGTCAGACGGACAGCGAGATGAACAGCATGCCCCTGTTCCGACAGGCATGTTGGGAGACCTGATCAATGTGCCGTCCATTTGCTGAAAGAGTCCAGCTTCCCCCGAAGTGTCCCAAGCCCTCCAGCTCCTCCGACCGCTTCAACCCAAGATCAGCCACCTTACACGGCGCGACAAGAACAATGGCGTCTTCGCGACTACCCTCTACTATGCCAAAGAAGTCTTTACCCTCCTCTTCATGAACAGTCCCTCCCCAGATAGCCCATCTCCCCGCAAGCTCCCCAAACCGCTCTCCCAGGCCATCCACACACTTCAGGCAGCCGCACATCAGCAAGACCCAGACGCCATCTTCCTCCTGGCTGAAATGAACTTCTTTGGCAACTACACCCATCCCCGAAATTACACCGAAGCTTTCCATCGATATCATGCTTTGGCTTCATTGAACGGCAATGCTTCGGCGCAGCATATGCTGGGCTTCATGTACGCTACCGGCTACGGTGGTGCGGTTGAAAGAGATCAGGCGAAAGCGCTCATGTATCATACCTTTGCATCCATGGGCGGGAGTACAGAATCACAAATGACGACGGCATTCAGACATCATATGGGGATTGGGACTCCGAGGAATTGCAATCAGGCGGCCCATTGGTACAAGAAGGTGGCCGACAAGGCGGTGGCCTATTCGCGATCTGGACCGCCTGGAGGCCAGGGTCTTCAAAGAGATGCATACAAGGTGGCGGACGAGATCGGTGGGGTCTATGGTGAAGGCGCGAGCGTGGTAAGCTCAGGAGCGCATGCCAAGAAGGGAGGGCCAAACTCCGATGCCCATGCCTCTTTTGAAGACGTGATTGAGTACCTGGACCTCATGTCTCGAAAAGGAGATCTCGGGGCGACATTCAGTCTGGGGAGGATCCATTACGATGGACAGCGCGGTCTGAAAAGGAACCTCCGGACCGCCCGAGCATACTTCATGACAGTGGCACGAAAGTACTGGCAGAAGGACGGTTCAATAAGAGACGAGGACAATGACCTGGCCAAGATTGCTTCCAAAGCGGCTGGCTACATCGGACGCATGTTTCTTCGCGGCGAGGGCATGGAGCAGAGCTTTGACAAGGCCCTGACTTGGTTCCGGCGCGGCGTCAAGAATGGGGATGCCCTGTGCGATTATGAGATGGGGATCATGCACCTTCATGGTCTTGGGGTGCGCAAGGACGCTCTTCTGGCGGCCGACTACTTCCGAGCATCAGCAGACCAGGATTTCTCATCCGGTCATGTTCATATGGGGAAACTCTTTCTGGATCAAGGCAACGTCAATGAGGCTGTCCGGCACTTCGATCTTGCCGCAAGACACGGTCATATCGAAGCCTTCTACCATTTGGCAGAGATCAATAATCAGGGGATCGGCCGCGAGCGCTCATGTGGCATCGCCACGGCGTACTACAAGCTCGTGGCGGAGAAGACGGAAACGATCCATTCGTCATTTGACGAAGCCAACTTTGCGTACGATGAGAGCGACATGGAGACGGCGCTACCATTGTACATGAAGGCAGCCGAGCAAGGCTACGAATCTGCCCAAGCCAACGTGGCATACATTCTGGATGAATACAAGTCAATCCTCTCGCTTGACTCATTGATCCCCTGGAAAAAGCAACGGAGCTCCCTGTTGAAGAATGCAGTGCTCGCCCTCATATACTGGACCCGTTCTGCCAAGCAGTCGAATATTGACAGCATGGTCAAGATGGGGGACTACTATTTGGGCGGATGGGGGGTTGAAGCCGACATGGAGAAGGCGGCGACGTGCTACCAGGCTGCGGCGGAGTCACATCAAAGCGCTCAAGCTCTTTGGAATCTCGGATGGATCCATGAGAACGGAATGGGTGCCGAGCAAGATTTCCATCTCGCCAAGCGCTTCTATGATCAAGCTCTCGAGACCAACCAGGAGAGCTATCTCCCAGTAAAGCTGGCCCTCATCAAGCTTCGGGTTCGTAGCTTCTGGAACACCATCACCAATGGCAAGGTCAATAGCATTCGCTCTGAGCCCGGTATGTTGCTGACTCTTGTTCGTGCCATGTCTACGGTCTAGCTTACAGGATGACAGCAGAAGCGCCGAAAGAATGGAACTTTTCCGAGTGGTTCATGAATTTCATCGACGACGGGGCCCGAGAATTGGGCGATAATGACGACGCCGACTATTACACCAACCCTACAGCTGAAGGCATGCCCGGCGGCGACGATGACTATTATGATGAAATCGACGAAAGCATCGTGGAAAGCGTGCTGATACTGGGGCTGATGGCCGCATTGGCCGCGTTGGTCTATTATAGGAATCAGAGACTGCTTGCGTCGAGAAGACGAAGCGAGGAGGAACAACAGCAGCAGCAGCAGCAACAGCAACAATCGACAGCACCCCCACCACAGCAGCAGGGCATGATCCAACAGCCTCAGCAATTTAGCGGAGTCCCAGCTGCGGCTGGCTCAGGCGTACAACAGGCGCCACAGCAGCCGACCGTGGTGATAGATGCCCAGCAGCAGCAGCAGCAGCAGCAGCAGCAACAACCACCACATCCGCCGGATCCTCCGGCTCAAGGAGGACCAGGCATGCCGCCGTGGGGTGTCGCCGATGGTGGTGGTGTTGGTCATTAGAACCTTTGGTAGAACGTATACGTGAACGAATCCATGACCTTCCCAATAAGCTTGAAATCACCGGCTTTCTCTTGCATCTTCGACGCATCAGCGATGAATACGTCGTAGTCCATCAGAAATCTCAACGCCAAAGGTCTCTTCCAATTGGTAGCTGTACGAGCTGTGTCAGCGCGATGTGACTGTTATGATATGTGAGTGGACATGGCCAGCTGTGTTATACTCTTATATAAGAAACAGGTTCCTCCCTGTTTCAACGCTGAACCACTCTTCGTTTTCCAAAGTGGGCCGTAGATCAGCTTTACATCTCGCGCAAGCTTCGACGCCAGACTTGCTGGGTTAGTTGTTTTGGGACTAGCGGCTGGCCAAGATATCACCAAGATGCCCCATCAGGTCTGTTTGCACTCATTCCCTCAGTAAGACAGAACAAGCGACACAATGGGACGGCCAAAGAAGAATGAAGAGCTTTTCCTGAATCGGAAGGAGGAAATGAGGGATCTTTATATCACACAAAAGCATACGCTGGAGGAGGTGAAGGAGCATTTCAGACAGCAAGGGTTCGATGCGAGGTAAATGGTCCACCGTACCGATTCACTAATTACTACTGCGAGACACTCTGTCCCATCTGTTCAAACTAGCCTGACTCTTCTGGGATTCTTCCACAACGGGCTGACGAGGTCATGTCTATAGCACACGAAGCTATCAGATCCGCTTTAAAGAATGGGGCTTTCCACTCAAAAGGGTCTCGCTGCCCGCCCTGCCCGCCCTGCACGATCGCGTCAAGGAGCTGTGGGAGAAGAACTACAGTCAGAATGCTATGCTGGAGACCTTGCAGGGTGAGGGCCACGTGGTCACCCACCGGCAGCTCTCAAGGATACGATCGAAGTATGGGTGTCTGTTGAGGAAGGATCCTCTGTCCAAGAAGAGAAGCATAAGTGATGTGGACGACCCAGCTGAAGTGGGCGAGGCCAATGAGGAGGATCACCAAGGGGAAGAGATGATCCTTCTAGCACCAGCCCCTCTTCCCATCGAGCTACAGATCGAGCGACAGGAGTCCAAAGCCAAACTCTGGGCCGAGAGTGCGGAACGACTTCGCAATCGCACAAGACGCCGTCGCCTCAAAGGATGGCGCGGTCTGCCTGCAGACGCTGGGCTTCCCCCACGCTTCCCTTCAGAGCTCACCCTGGTCGAAAGCCGCGAGCTGCTCATGCTTGACAAGCAAATGTACCTTAGCACGCGAAACGCATTCGAACAAATCTGTCAAGAGAATGAGATTGTGAGGAAAACCGGTTGTGGGGAGGGTCAATGGTCATGGGCCAAGGAACAACTGATCGAATGCTCGCCACACCTTCAATCCATCTTCAACTCGCCCGCCGCTGTTCACTTCCACCCGAGCAGGGAGCCCATGGCGCTGGATCTCATCTGCATGGATGTGACCAAGATGATGCGCAACAAGGGCAGCCACGTGCCTCTGGCCGACTGCAAGAACACGCTCAATCTTACCCCGGATGATTCACGCGAGGCTCGCAGCATCTTCCAGTCCATCCTGCGTGCGGACCATTTCACCGCCAAATCGGAGGTATCGAAGGAGCATTGGGACGGGTTGAAAGAGAAATGGGTCCAGCAATGCCCGCCCCTTCAACGCGCCTTTTCCGACATTCAGAACATCGAAGAACAAGCGCACAAGATCAAAGCGCTTGAGAAGCTGGCACGAGATGCCCAGAAACGCAATCGCGAAGATCAGAAAAAGGTCGGCACAACTCCGAGCAAAGCAAAAGCACCTGCCACGCCTAAGAAAGCAAGGGCGGCCAAGCCAGTCGCAGAGAGACCTCAAACAACAACGAGCCAGCAACCAAATGCCATTACGAACACGGCCCAAGACGCCTCCCACTCAGGCATCGCTGAACTAGCCTCCCAAGCTCTTGCCCAGGAGCAGCTCCCCCGGCTCCCCCCCGCCACAAACGAGGACAGGATGCAAATCGACCCGGACCTCCTCGTCAGCAACCTCCTCTCCCTCCAATCCGGCGACACCACCACCACTCCCACCACCACATCCCAACCCCCGAACCCCAGCCTATCAATCTACATGCGGCCCTCCCCCACCACTCTATCCCGCTTCCCCTCCCTACCCAAAGTCTGGCTCGAGGTCATAACGGCCCCCTACACCGTCGCCACGTTGCGCAAGAAAATACTCGACAAGATCTTCCCCGATTGGAGTTCCCAGAGCGTGATGGGACGGACCAGGAATCGTCGGGTCATGATCCAGGGGATCGCGGATGGGGGCGGCAGCCAGTGGGACATCGATGAGGACGACGAGATGGAAGCCTACTTGGCGCATGTGGGGGCGGGGAAGAAGACGTTCGTGATGGATGTGATAAGTGCTGAAGGTTGAATTGCCCGCCCCTACCCCCTTTTCCCGTGGGGGGGTGTTGGTGTGTGTGTAGACCTGTTTCAATAGCCCATCGCTTTCTCTATCCCACCAACAAATCCAAATCAGAACTTGCCGGGCCTGCGAAATCTCTCCCATGCGCGCCCAAATTGCCCAACCAACCCATATTGTCTCCCCCGCAGCCCCAAACGTCCACCCAAACCATCCCCGCCCGCGCGCGCGCGCCAAGCAGACTCAAGCGAATGCCAAGGTGAAGAACCCGTGTGCACGACTTTACGAATACGATACAATGCTTTCCCTTCTCGCATGTACCTAATTAGACCATTGATCGGACGCGGTCTCGAAGAATGGATATATATATGAATCATTGCGGGCGAGGGAAGCTTGAATTTCCCTATCATCCCTTTTGTGGAACACGTGGTTGCCATTTTTCTTCGCGCCTTTGATATATTTTTTGGGGGGGGGTGGTGAGGGCGTGAATGAGTGAGCGAGTAGACGAATCAAAGGGTAGAGAGGCAAGGTCAAGGTTGGAGGGATACCCACCCAATTCATCGCAGGAAGAAGAATTGATATCACTCCCTCCTTCCCTGGAGAGACTGTCTGTGACAATTTTTGGTTGGTTGGCGGAGTATCCAGCTTTGCCACAAGCATCCCAAACGGAAGGAGGAAGGAGGGGAGGTAAGGGGATAGGATGGCCGAAACCAATAATGATGTTGGGTATATCGACCCCGCCATCCCTAACCCCGGCCACGAGGATGATTCAAGAATTATCATCTATGGGTACGCCCCCTGTCCTCCTTCCTCCCGCTCACCACTCACCAAACGCAGCTACACCCCCTCCGCCGCCCTCTCCCTCCTCGCTCTGCTCCTCTACGCGATTTTCCTGGTTCTGTATATCGTCCGCGTGATCCGGCCGCCGCGCCTGCAGCTCCGGATTTTGGGGGGTGGACGACGGGTCTCGACGAGGGCGTTCACGAGCCTGGCGATCGCGACGATTGTGTTTGAGGTGGTTGGGTATGCGTTTAGGATCCAGAGTGGGAGTCCTAGGGGGTTTGTTGGTGTGAGTGATTAGATTCGTATCTGTTGTTCGTTCCTGGGGTTGGGTATACCTTGAGGTGGATATTCCCAACATTGGAGGGGGTGGGGGGGAAGAGGAAAAAGGGGGTAGGGCGAGGTTGCTGACTTTTCCCTTTTCTGCGGGGTGATAGGACGCAGCGGACCCCTACAAGACCATCAACTTCATCCTTCAATATTTCTTCATCGTCGTGGCGCCTGTGTTTCTGAGCGGGGGGGTGTATACGTTACTTACCTCTCTGATGCAACTTTCCCCCAACAACCCACACAGTGTCAACGCCAACGCCACCACCACCACCACCACCACACTCTGCGGCCTACCCAGACGCGCCATCATAGCCATCTTCGTCACCGCGGATGTGGTTTGCACGATCGTGCAGGTGGCCGGCGCGGCGCTGATCGGTGTGAGGGAGAGTCGGAGGCAGAGTCCCACCACCGCGAACCGGATCTTGCTGGCAGGGCTGGTGGTGCAAGTGGGGTCGTTTAGTGGGTTTCTTGTTCTGCTGGGGGTGTTTCTGGGACGTTGCCGTGGTGAGTCATCGCGTCTGTTTGCGCTGTCTCGTGGTGATGCGAAAGATGAAAGGGCGAGGGGCGGTGTTGATAGAGTGGGGATGCTGCTGGGGAGGTTGACGGGGATGAGGACGTGGGTCGTGGGATTGGTGGTGGCTAGTCTTTTGATCTATCTGCGGACGATCTTTCGAATGGCGGAGACTAGTCAGGGGGTTGGCGGGTATGCGAGTAGTCATGAGGTGTTCTTTGGGGTGTTGGAGTTCATGCCGATTGTGCTTGCCGTGGGGATTTTGGGCTTCGTCGTCCCTGGGACGGTGCTGGTGGAGGAGAGAGTAAGGGGGCATGAGGGTATGGAGAACGGGAGGATTATGGAGAACGAGAGGATCGGAGAGGGTGTAGTCGGTAAGGAAGGGCGCTGAAGTGGCAACTGACGGACGAAGACCGGAGACCACAGTGATAGCTGAAATGGAAGTACCCAAGCCAAGGTTCTGGTTGAGCAGGCAATACTCACGTAATAGCTACTGTTGTTCATGAGGAATCTTGGCAGAGCCGGCAGCTTCACCAGTTCTACCCATCCAGACTTCTCCACCACAGACATAGTAATACCCATTACAGATTTTCCAAATAAAGAATTCGGACAGGTGGAGGGATACTTCCCTTCCGCTCCAACCTTGACCCCTTAATCAAGGTATCTCCTCCTTGTCCCCATTCTCTCACTCCTGGTCCGACCGGCAGGCAACGATGGTGACATCATGAAGGGGAGCCATCATCGCACCTAGCTGAGTTATCAGACAACTCAACGGCCCAGCGAGCAGAAGCGAAAGGATCTGCAGCCAGAGTCCTGATGAGCGCAAGTAGATGATAGCAGATCTGACATTCTAATCAACATCTCTCATTGCCGTCAAGTCCAAGCAAGTGGGAACATCGATTACCCCTTTTCCTGTCTGCAGGTGAGCTCTTGCCCTGAGACCCACTCTCAAGTCTCACAGGTGCTGTGTGTGGCTACAGACAAGGTGGCGACGCCTTTTTCTACCGGTGATTCAATGGGATTTCCGTGTCTTTGGAGCGTCATTTTCTTCAGAATTTTCTTTTGTACTATGAGTGTATTCATCCTCTGTAGTGACTGGTCCAAGCTGATGTACTTCTGCGTTTGGGCAAGGCGCGGATGATGAGGGCAGGCCATCGGAAGCTGCGGATACTTGGTATAGCCACCAGTCACTCTCTGAACTTTCCCGAAGTTGTTCATGAAACGAATGTCGCGAAGCGCAATTCGATATGAGATGCTGCCTTCGTTCGAAAAGTATTCTGCTGTAGGTCCGGTTCTCCATATTGCTGCGTGTAATTTGTTCCCTCCACCCCAATCTCGATCCCTGATGAGGACCGCGCTTGATTGCTCGTGGACCAGGCATTGGGACGTTCTCCGCATTGATTGACTGGCCCAAGTTCTAGACCAATTTAATCTGCTGCGTCTCTCCAGCAATGCGTGTACTGGCTTCACTTCTCATGAGCCCATGGACGTAGCAGTCGCCAATCAGCCGGTAGGCTCGCTCGTCTCCTTGCCTGTCCTTAGCCGGTCGAAGCACGAATGGTACAGGACACCCGTTGAAAATCCATAGCTCATCACCCTTGCTGGCTCCCTTCGGTATCCAGCCGACGAAACCCCGTTTTGTGGAACTGAAGGGCCGACCTGTAATCATATTTCTAAGGAAAAAAATCGAAATCTCTAACGCAGTCTGATTCAAACCCTGGGCTTGCTGCTTCAGGTTGGAAAATTCTTGGACCCTGGCTCGGTTCCTGGCTGGTGATTGAGCATTTTTGAAGGCAGTGAGCTTGTGGCATAGATCTACACACTGCCTGAGCATCGAGCATAGTTCTGCCCATTTACCACTACATTCTAGACTCTTCTCGCACTTGTCATCGAGGATGATAGAGCGCCAGAGGACATCGGTCAATGTCTCGCCGGTAGGATATCTTCCTAAGTCATAAACAATCTGTTGCATTGTGCGGATGCAATGGATGCTGCGCTCGAAGTGCAGTGAAGAACGGTGATATTCGGTCAATTGTGAGATCGCATTGCCTTCACGAGTAATGTCTATGATCTCTCCGGCCAATCTTACCGCAAGCTTAAGTGACACGTCTTCTACGAGGCTTTCAATGTTATCAAGAGGTCGTCCACGTAGCGAAAGACCCTTTAGAAATCAATCATCAGCTCACATTGACTCTCATCCGAGACTTGTTCGAGGATAGTGATATAGATCTTACTCCCGCAACAAACCGTGATATTTGTAAGATATCATTTCACTTACATTGTCATCAGTAACTTGGGCGAATTGCCAGGTGCGCTCGTTTTCTGAAGATGTCAGATTCTCGTTTTTCCCCCCATAGAATTTGTTCAAAGATGAATGCCTTTGCGTGCCCAGTGATGTCCAATCGACTACCCATGATGGCACATTTATCGTGGTTGTGAACATCCCAGCAGGACCCAAGATTTCCAGAGGTGGGCAGAAAGCCGCTCCTCCGTCGGGTATACCAAGAACGTGCTTTGCTAATCGGACTAGCGTCGGACCTGGGTCCTTTTGCGAATAGTCGATGAAGGTGTCGTCGATATCGGCGGCGAGTCCGACTACTGCAAACACCTTGTCGCGCGCGTCACTCGCTTCAAATAGTTGTGTGGAATAGAGAATGTCAAGGATTTTCAGCTTCGCACCTCGGTCGAAGTTATATTTTAGATGACCTAGATAACTCGCATTCGCGAACCACCGAGCAAGTGAGCGCGAGAGCAGTCTTTTCACAAATGGATCAAATTGAAAGGCGTGGTCCGCAAAGGGCAACAATATTCCCGCGGGGAGAGTCGTCGTCCCCCAAAGGAATGTCAAGTTTTTGGCCATCAATGCTTCCTGCACTACCCACACTCTGCTGAACCAGGGATTCGACAGTAAGAATGCTATGCCACCCCACACCTGGTCATCTCGTCCTGGTAGTTCTTCATTAATGTCAAAGCTATGATCGTCAAAAGATTCCTCTTGCGTCTCAGGATCGACGAACGTGTACTTCTCCATCGTAGCGAATAATTCACGGATGAAAGCGAATCCCCGTTTGACAGATTCGGACTCCTCGCCTAACCAGGCCACCACATGATCAGCATGACTGAAGATATCTTGCATGAGCCTCACTTGGGTAGTCTTTTCCTCGTCGTCCGCTTGGTTGATACATATCGCGTCAGCCCAGATATATCCTGATTCAGGCTTCTCCAATTCATTCGTTTTGAAAAGATTGACGAGCAGTGCATGAAGATTCCTCGTGACTGAAATTCTTTTGCCATCGCAGATGATGGCAACAGTGTCCTTTGGATCGCCCCATACATAGGATAAAGCCCAGTATTTTATCTCAGAAGAGACGATCTCATCGAGATTCTTGACTGTCAAATCACAATGAATAGTCACCTCGTTCTCATCGGGCATGTATCTGTAGCTCAAGAGACGAATGTCCCGAGGAGTGGGCAAAGCTTTGTAAATGTAAGGAGTCTGCGGAATGCTTGATTCTCTCACTCCACTTCTTTCTCCGTGTTCTTCCATGATCAAGATCTTGGCAGACTTCTGATCGGCTGCTGCACTTCGGACTGTGGAGCACCGTATGCGTGCTCTTCAACCTCTCCAAAGATAATTGTGGGTAACTGAGCTGCAAGTGTCATCACCGAGGACTGTACTTGTGAAATAACAAGATCACTGCTTCAGAAGACAAGATGGCCTTCAACAAATCGAAGTCATCAGAAGAAACTTTTGAAGGATCGTCTTCCTGTCATATAATAGATCAATCAAAGTTTTGTGAGATGAAAAGGTCTCGGAGAATTTTTGGGGTGGGGGAAAATGCCTCTTGTCATCTGCCTCTCGATCCCCTCATCGTCCATACCATATACGGTTGCAGCGCTAGATAATGTATCACAACAGACGCACCTTGACGTAGTGTGATACTGGAGCCTCGTGTGGCAGACGTTCAAAATGCCAAGACTCGGTGAAAGACCGGCTTCGCTCGGCAGAGCCTCACACCCAAACTTCATGAGTGAGACATCTATCAACAGCATCAGCGCTTCATCGACCGCCCAAGCCTTCTGCCTCCTCTCCCTGACGTTCTCACCCGGCACATGCCAGAACACCTCCATCCTCCCTCCACCCCGTCCTCACCACCACCATGGTCCTCGGCCTCCTCACCATCGCCGCCATCCCCACCACCATCGGCATCGGCCAAGGGATCTCCCGCCGCGACGAAGCCAACGCCGATACCCGCGCCCGCCTCGACGAGCAGATGCGCAAATTCCGGTTGGAATGCTACTGCGAGGCTGCTACAAATCGCGCCAGAGCACTACAAGGAGGGAATCTCGTGTTGAAGGGTGGGAAGATGTGGGTGGAAGAAGCTACCGCACGCGACCGAGAAGATGGGGGAGGGGCCAACGGGTTCGAAGGATTCTACATCGAGTACGCGGATAACGAGTTGCCGAAACCGTTGCCCCTGGGGATGGTCTCGATGGTGTTTGAGCCCGGGGAGAAGCCGACGATGAATTGGATCTATGTGGATCGCGGTACGAGGGAGGTGAGGTATGGGAATCGGACAAAGAGTCGGGAACATGTTGTTGGGAGCTGGGGATGGGAGAGCGGGGAGGAAGGTGGGGCTGGGGGTGTGACATTGGAAGGGGGAGAGGGGGCTGTTGCGGTTGAGACGGAGCAAAAGGGGCTGTGGGAGGTGAGGTGGGAGGATGAAGAGAGGGATGTGGGTGTTGTGCCCAAAGGCAGACATAGGGTGCAGGTCAGCCTGGAGAGAAAGATGGTGGACGTGGAGAAGCTCGTCGCGGCCACGCCGAAAGGGACGGAGCGTACGGATACGAAGACGGAGTTGACCAAGAACAAGTTTGTGAACCGTGTGGAGAAGACAAGTCCAGAGGAGGAGATGGTCAAGGTTACTGCCACTAAAGGGGCCGATGAGAAGAAGAATGAGCCGAAGCTGGAGATTGCAAGTTCGACCGTGACAAAACCGAAGAAGGAAGGCTAAAGGCTGAAGACTTAAATTTATGGACTGGGTACCAAGTGTCTGTCCGGGGACACCATTACGCTACGGCATGTTTACTTCGCTTTCGAATCTTCGGTCCGTACAGGTAAAAGAGATATGGCACTGGCACCAGCAAAGCGCTGAGACACGCCAGTATTGTGAGGGTCCAGTGGACGCCGAGATTGGTATAGAACGGAATTGCGACCTCGACCTGGATCGGTGTCAGCAATCGAGAAAAACGACCTGGGCTTGCGACTTACCATGCCACCAGCGGCGACGTATCGGATCAATGTCACACTGGCCAATGCGCTCGCGGCGTACGTTTCATACCCATCGATGATATACTGGTAGCTGCTGATGAAGATGCAAAGGATGCCGTATCCGAAGAGGACGCTCGCCGCCAAGGGCGACCAATAAGAGATGGACGGATACGTGGTCCAACCCATCCATAAAACGCTGATCGGTACGGCCGGAGCCCCTAGCATGGCAAACCAAAGACGAAACTCGGGGGGCAGACGAGATCCTCCTTGCGCCTTGGCCTTGGCTAGATCACGCTTTGCCCACACGTACATGACTGGAACTAGACATGACGCCAAGCAGAGGCCGATACCGATGCCGATGAAGGACAGGCCCGTGATACCCTCACTAAAGCCGTACGTCTCGGTGAAGATGAATGTATACCCGTTCAAGAAGGTGAAGAGGATGATATAGATCACTGTCAGGTATAACGCAATCAGGACGATGATGGGCTCGGTGAAAGTCAGTATGAAGGGTCTGTACAGCGAATGAACCAGTCGAGTCGCGAAGCTCTCCTGGCGGATTTCAAGCTCAGCCTTAAATCGTTCGTCTCCGGTCAACTCGCGCAGCTTCTTCGACTTCCAAGCGAGTAATACCGGGGCGTACGTCTCTGGCTGGAAGAGTATGACCAGCGCCAGCACGAGTCCTGAAATGATGAGGGTGACCCACTCGGTCCACCGCCAACTGACCAAGCCGCTCTCGCCAATGAAGCCGCCAACGACTGGTCCAAAGATGGGCCCCATGAAGGCTGCATTGGCGAAAACAGGAAATGCATAGACCCGTTCCAGTGGATCCCACAGATCACTGATTGAACCTCCCGCACAGGTCAACGGCGTGGCTCCAAACAAGCCCGCGATGAAACGAAACACGAGCTGGCCTCCAATGTTGGGCGCCAATCCACTGGCCATGATGAAGATCATGTACAATGTCAGTGTGGCAATGTAGACTGGATTCCGTCCCACAGTCTCCGAGACTGGCCCAGCGAAGAGCGCGCCTACCCCGAACCCGATAAGGAACAAGCCGGTGGCCAGAGACTCGGTGACTTCGCTGACACCAAACTCGGCAGATGCTTGCTTGACGGCAGCAGAGTCGACCGAGGAAGCAAACCCGACAACCCAACCGATGAAGGCAATATTGACGGTCGCGCCGATGCGAATGGCCTTGCTCCAGTTGTGCGGGTTCAGGACGTCGTCAGGCCCTTCATACCCTACGACGAAGACTTTGGTGTCACCGGCATCGCCCTCTGCCTTGGATCTGGTGCGGTCTCGCACGCTGATTCCCGTCAAGGTCGTGCCGAGTGCAGTGCCGGTCGTGACTTTAGGCGTAAGTGGCGGGAGTTGTTCATTTGCTGTTGGCCCGTCTCCCTCAATGTCTTGTGTGTGCGTGGGTTTATCGCTTGCAGACTTCTCGATGTCGCGATCGTTTGAGGCCGAGGATGATGAGGAAAACTCGGCGCTGTCGTCGTTTATACGAAGTGCCTGCGTCTTGCCCTGGTCACGCTCATACTGTTCTTGCACGTGTCGTCCAAAGCGTCGGTATTGCAGGAAAGATTGCATGATCAAGCGTCAGGGATTGAAGTGAAGAAGGAAATAGGCATGAGTGGAAAGGTGAAGAAGAATCATTTCAAGAACAGACAAAGCACGCAATGGTACATTATCCACCCCCCCAACGCCCGACGGCCGCCATCCGGCCGGCCTTGGGAGTGGGTTTATGAACAGCGGCATCGGCTCGGGGTGTTGAAGTACCTGCATCCAAGCAGCCAATGGAGTATATCTCGATAGGAGTCATCTGGTACGAAAATATCTTGATGATGTCATACGTATTCCCGCCATCGAGTGCCGATTCACGGAAGGTTGGAAAAGCTTCTTTATTCCCGAGACACAGAATTGCCACGTGAGCGATTGAATGGCATATTCAAACTACCGATAAGGCGGAGAGGAAGAGGAGGCAGAAAGAATCGATCACAATTCCCATGGCCCCAAGGTTCGCGCTTCAAGCGCAGGCTCTGTCTGAGGCGCTTTTGCAGAATAGACCCAAATGGCCAAAAGTCTCACTCAACAATGCGGCTGTACGCGGGCACTTGTGGCATCTTGACATCCTCAATATGCGGAACGCCTTGAGAAGACGGATGTGGCTCCGGCCCCCTTCGACGATGAGTCTGCCCAGTGACATGGTCGAGTTACAGCACGCGAACGTTTCTCTGGAAAAAGCAGCAACATCCCCAAGCTATCTTATATCCTCTCCTTTGCCCCCGCAAGTCTTCAAGAAAAGGCAAAAGGGGATGATGAAGAGAGACCCACGATGACTCCGCCAGCTCAACCTCGCCTTCTGATATCACTGATCTTCACCCTCCTCACCATCTCTACCACTCTTGCCCTCCCTCTTGACCTCAACTTATCCTCCGCTCTCACGAACACTAACCTCACCCTCCCATCGGCTCCAAGCTCCACCATTCTCGGGGACCCTCCCTCTCCCTCCTCGGTCCCCACCATCATCTACCACATCCCCAATACCTGGCCCATGTTGATCCTTCACGTTGACCCCGTCCCCTTCCCTACCAGCCTCGACAGTGCTGTGATTCCAATTCTGATGAACTCTGCCATCAGTTACCAGCTGCGATCAATGGCTCTCCGACACCTCTCCCGCTCCTCCCTCTATCCTAGCCGCTTCTCGTGGGGCGTCTCCACCGCCTTCACGCTGGAGGCGTGTGACATGGCATCAAGCGACGCCCCTAATCCGTGGAAAGTGGGGGATCTATTGGATGTGATGCGGGGCATGGTGGAGGTGGCGGATCAGATCGAGTGGGAGAGCATGGTCACAGTCTACAGATCAACGGGCGGTGGGGCTCCGGAGGAGGTTGCCGCAGGGGCGTTGTACAAGGATGAGCCCAGGGAGGATGGGGGAGTGACGGTGACATCGAGGGATGTGCGAGCGTTGACGTGTGCTGCTGGCCGTCGTGGTGGAGGGGGGTCGGTTGGGGGGAATGCGCCGCAATTGACTGGTTGATGGATGCCTCGTTGTATTGTTATCTAGGAGTGGAAGGCAGATTTTGAAGAAGAGGTGACTTGAGTAATCCAGTGCAGGGCATCCAACGCCCTCGCGGCAAAGTGAGACTCCTCTCTACCGTGCATGTCCGTCATTGGATTTTGACGAGCCGAGCCGCAGAGACCGCATCCAGTTATCATTCGAAGATATGGAACATCTCTTCTTTGAAATCTGGAATCTCACTTCGGCTCCAGTTAGTCAATCCATATTCGACCATGCGAAAGATGCAACGAAGAGTTCCCCGTCAGACTCCGAAAATCCCTCCATACGGAATCATGCACGACAGGCTGCACGCCCACAAGCTTGGCAGCGTCTCACCGGATGGTAGCATTGAGCCTCGCATGTAATCGCAACGTTCTAGCTCTTGCCGCAGAACAGAAAGAAATGAAATCGTGACATTGAGAATCGCTTAGGTGTAAACAATATTCCGATGTCACATGTCTTACAATGGGACAAGCGCCTTTGAAATTCATAAGCCCCTCGCTCTTCACCGACTCACACAAGACCAACCTTTTACCGCCCCAGGATTCGCGTGCCGGTGGACGAATTCCCGTGAGCCTATGATGTTTCCCCCGCTTCTGCTCCTGATCAGCAGTATCGCGCTCAGCACCGCCTCACCGCTCCCTCCTATCAATAGCACAGCAACAGCAGCAAGGTAAGAATGTCTCTTTCCCCCCTTGCCCTCCCTCCTCCCCTCCCTCCTCTCTCTCTCTCCCCCAAGAAGAAGAAAGAAAATCAAGACAACATCATCATCCACAATAATTCTCCCCCTCCCGCCCCCCCCCCCAACCCCATTCCAGAAACCCACCCTTACCTTACCTCCCTTCCCAGCACCACCGCCTCCCCCCCTCCCCGCCCCCCCATCTCCATCTCCCTTTCCCTCGCGGACACCGACCTCCTCCTGACCATCCGCTCCGCCCGCGGCCGCCCCGCCCTCGACACCAACATCGTCCCCGGCTTCATCACCGCCGCCTCCCTGTCCCTCTACACCCGGATCCGCGCCGACCTCCCCCGCGGCGCCGCCACGCGCTTCGAATCCGTCTTCTCCTTCCGATCCCAAACGACGGGCTATCGGATCGTGTGGTGGGGCGGCGCGTTCGCGGATTTTGGCGTTTGTTATGGGGATCTGGCTAAGGGGATGGGCGGGTTGATGCGGGTGGCGAGTGGGCTTTACGAGGAGGTCGAGTTGGAGTTGGGGCATGGGACGCCCGGGGAGGGGGGGGAGTTGAGGAGGGTGACGGGGAGGATTTTTAGGGATTTGAGGGTGGGGGATGGAGGGGGGGAGGGGTGGGAAGATGGTGGTGGGGGTGGTGGTGGGGGGGTGGATGTTGCGTGAGTGGGGAATGAGAAATTTGGCATTTGCTGAGAGGAGGCCAGACGGTTGCGCTGGATCCAGATAGAGGTGCGGGAGTTGCTGCGGATTGTTTGGGCTTGTGGATGAAGGATGGATGAATTGTGGGCCCAATAATCGATGACACGGACCCGAAAATGAGATGGAGCGCAAGATCATGAAGAGGCTAAATGCTTTGGAAAGTCTGCAGGTTGTATTCACTGATGAGGAAGATGCTGTGGCCAGGGATCCAAGGTTTTACCATTTAGGCATGTCCTTCTCACGCTTCTATGCGGTCCACAATTTATGCAGTGGAAGAGCTTTGTCCAGATTGATTGGCTCTGTTTTCAGATGTTGCAGGTAATCAAATCTTCGAAAGGGTAGCTGTGCAGGCTTTTGTTTTGAGGTGATGTTCGAATTTTCTTCACTTTTCATACTCAGCGACTGGATGTCGCTTGTGACATCAACGCTGCGGTATTTATATGCTAGCCTCCACTGGGTATCATATGCATTTTCATGAGTCCCGAGAACGATTCGATTCCTACCATGTCACCTCGATCTCTTTGAGATTAGAAGTCAAGGCGCACTCATGATCTCATGATTAGGCAGTCGCGCAACGGCGCAATTCATGGGCAAGGTCTTCAGCTCCGTGCCCTCTGAACCCCAGCCCTTCGGACCCTCTTCGCTGTGCTCGCGGCTCATGTTCTGGCCAGGCCAGTACTGATACGCGGATGATTTGTCCGCGGTACTCTCCCCCGTCTTGACGGATCCATGCATGAGACTGGCGTCGGGCGACTTGTGCGTTCGTTTCGGCCACTTTCGATGGAAGGCTTCTTCGTCTTCGTTGACCTCCAAGTCTTGGAGATGCTGCTTCCGTCCCAGGTTCTTCCAGCCGTCGGGGTGGAGGTAGCGGAATAATGGTCCTAATGTCGGCATGCAGGCGGCGATCAGAGCAAGATAGTGCTCGATGCAACTATGCACCCTGTCAGCTCGATTCATCATTTTCATCATATTCATGGGAAAGACGCACAAAAGGGTGACCACGCGGTATTGCGCCATTGTGGCATTGCTCGTGCCCTTGGCCTGGACAGCAAAAGCCACGCGAATGGCGCAAGCTGCTGTAGCACTAGGTCCGGTCAGCTTCGACGTTTTGGGGAGTAGAGGTTTGACAAACTCACGTGATGCCGAACAAGAAAATAAAGAGAAGGTATATTCTTTGTGGCCATGACACTTTCAACTTCAACACCATGGGGACCGGGAATGCCAGGACCATGATGTCAGCAAAGATATCCAAGCCACCGATGGCGAAGACGAGCGGTCCATCCGCAAAGCAGTTCATCTGGACAGTAATATCCCAGGTTTTGTTTTTGTAGTTGCACAAGCCGACAATCGTTCCGAAAGCGAGCCAGTAATACGCAGTACAATAGATAAAGAGTGCATAGATGATGTATCGAAGTCGCGCCTGGAGCTGGAACACTCGTAGGTAGAAAAAGAGGATGGAGACCTTGACCCAGTAATACGATGCAGGACAGGAAGCAAAGGTGGCCATGATCCACTGTTTTATGTGAGCAACGATCTCAACCTGCACTTCGCAGGTCTTACCCAAAGATAGCCTGGTGAGTATGTGGTCACAGGTACGTCCCATATGTTTTTGCCCAAACCATAGTTCGTCGCTATTGAGAATCTTAGCATTTCCATCGTTAATGTGACCTTACAGCGTCTCCACTCACTCTCGATAACGAATGCGCCGAATATTGAGGTCCCAATCTACATCAATGAGCTTGAGCGAACATCTTTCTCGGCCTGACCTTCAACAAACCAGAGCTAGAATCATGGTCCCTATTCGCTCCATGTCAGCGCAAGGCTCCAAAGAAGGAAATCCAAAGCAGCTCACAATCATCCCATCCAAGCCGCCAATCGGTCAGAATGGTGCGTGAAACAATCCGAGCAGCCACAATGATGACGGACGCGGTGAGCAGGACGACATTGCAGGCGATGAGATTGCCCGCATGGTTCACCGGATCGTCAAAATTAGATGTGACTCCATCTGGAGGTGGGCCGGCCGGCTGTGTCGAATTCTCCATGATGGAGTTGACAGTGGATGTAGAGACAAGAAAGAGTTGTAGGGACGAAGCTGTGGAAGCATATGCCCCGCTCTCCATGCAAGAACTGGGTTCCCGCCTTGTAGCGCGAGATGGTGGTTGCTAACTTTGCTTCAATTGATGATGAAACAAGCTTCTTTCGGCACAAGCTTCCAAAGGCAATGGCCCTGTCTTGCATCGATTAGACTGTCCATGACGGCTGGTCGCAACCAATGATGTAGATTGATTCTGGAGAGACCCTAACGTAATCCCAGTACTATCCTTAGCGGACATTGGCGTATTGGTGCGGGTCTGGCTAAGTGTCATGATAGCCTGATATCATCCCGCGCGGACGGGACGTTGAGGGTGTCACACGCGATTTCCACCAGTTATGCTGGTCTCAAATGACGTTCGATCATCTTGAATTACACTACATTTCAAGGAAGCTCCTCGGAGATGGTTTACACAAGCGGCAGGAGGTCAGCACTTGCAGAAGAAGCTGGCAGAGCCCGGGTTCTGCTCCATTGCTGTTGTCATGACGAGGGTGCGTTAATGGAGGCTGAAACAGGCCAAAGGCGCTAGAGAGAATGACTCAGCAGACGGTGCCAAGCCTCGCGTACACATGCCTACTTTCCAAGCTTCCCCAACCGTTCACGGTACGGCCATCGATATTAAACATCTCCAACATTTTCTCAATTCTTCTCGATGGCTCAAGATACTATGATCGACCCAAGAAGTTAATGGCAAGGGATCTCTACGAGATGCAATCCATCCTTGAATCACGGACATGAGACCAAGACTAGTCCCCGATCTTCCCTGTGTTTGGGCTGGGCTGTATTGTCAAAGAACACGATCCCTGCTTCAAGTACACCACACGTTCTTCAAAAGCGATTTCCATCAACTCCAGCTCCAGCATAGTTATTCCAATCAGACAAATGCAAGCCAAGGACAAATAACAGGCAGACCCATATCCTTCCCCCACTCTCCTTTCCCCCATGGATGAATCGCCGAGGCGCCATCGATATCGTCATCAGACAACGCCCAGTGTCCGACATTCATTGTAATAGTTGAACCTGTAGTATGGACCGTGAACTCGAAGGGACTCAGTCAACTTTGGTATGGTCTCAGAATCCATTCTTTTCCATTTTTGATACCATACCCAGATGCCTTTACATTGGCCTGGGTAACGGCTGATTCCGGAATCCAAAACGGCTCGACATTCATCGCGCCTCCTCAGGAGCCTTGTCATCAGACATTCTTCTAGGTGCTTTGTTAGTCGGCTTGACGTAAGGTGACTGATGGTGCGATCATGAAATCACGTCGTACGTACGGCAGTAGTAGTCCCTCCGTTTTAGAACCTCTCCACTGGTATCCCTGGAGAAGATCAGACACGTTGGTACCCAAACGATACAAACACTTACAGTTCCATTATGCAGTCTTGGGGTTTACAATATTCAAAGACCCATTTGCCCTGCCAACAAGGTCTTGTGGCTGTGTGCTGCCAATGATTGCATTTCCAGTAAGTGCCTACTTTGAAGCACATATTGAGGATGCTTGAAGCAATGAGCGTGAGCTTTGGTGATGCTTTGAGATAAGGTCTGTTGCTGTGTGTCTCATGCAGCTATCTGGAAGACTTGGTGAGCGGAAAGGATTTTGGGACTGGGCTGCAGCTGGTACATGTTTTATAGCTGGTGATGTCTGTACAACTTCGACAAGTACCACATCGCCAATTGGGTATGCCTTTGCTGCAGACCAGCTGACATTTTGCCACGAGTCCCGGACGCATGCCCTGATTTCGACACCTTATCATATGATCTCAAGGCCCTCCTCTTCAATCAATGTCAGAAGAGCGCCTGCTGGCTCAACAAAATCAGCAGCCTCGTTGCCGGGCACGTGTCTATCTCTTGTCAGCGTTGATACTTCGGAAACTCTCGAACGTAATTGGGCACTGTTCCATGTATGCAACACGATATTCTCCCTATAGTTCAATCTTCATGTTCTCGTCTGCCTAGATTTCTAATTTACAGTCTTCTTTCTCTCTTTGGTAATCCAGAGACAGAGCTGAAAAGAGCCGATTGTCAGATCAAACAGACTTCAAGTGGGAAAAGATGGGGTCCAATATCGAGCCAGTGTTGCTGCCTTCAAAGGTCGCTGCATGTCGTCACTATATCTCCTTGACCCGCACTTGAGTACGGGAGTTATCCGTGCAAGTAATTCATGACCCTTGACTACCCATAGAATCTGGAGAGGACAGTGATATAAGGAGGGAAACTCTGCTGTAGATCCCCACCCAGTCATCCCATTTCCCCTTCTTTCCCCCTACATAGATTCATCGAGTTGTGCGCGCAAGCGAGCCATAACGCCGTTTTGCTCAAGCAACCCGGCAATTGCATTGATAGCGGAAGTCTTGAATTTCTGCTGTGGATCTCCGCCTATCTCAGTCGTACAGTGTTCTTCCGTAGCTCTCAAACGGCGGTCCCTTATCACCATTTGAGAATATTCCGGTGTGATACCACCCCCGGTTGTGAGCGCCTTGATTCTCTTGACGTCGATTGCATCGCGCTCTGCTGTAGCTGCTTCGCGGATGTGATAGACTGCGTCATGTAGGTAGCATCGAGCATCTTTTATTATGTAGCTTTGACAGAGGTTGTTATGCAAAAACGTACGGCACCAGAGGTCGGGCTTTGGAAGTGTATCATCGCTATACAAGGTCAGCTAGCAGTCTTACCGCCGATCCTCAGCTTACTCACACAATCCATTTGCGGCCACTCGGGTCACAGGCCTCGCCAGATTTTTTCCCGTTGTACAACTCACAGCGCTCGATGAGCTCTAATCGTTGCCAGCACTCGCATTTCCAGTAAACACCCTTGTCTGTACACATGTTGCGAGAGTCCTGAGAGTCTCAATTTCTAGCTTGAGCACAAGCCTTGGTTGTTTGTAGTAGCGTGAAGCTCAGTGAGAAGAAAGGAAATTGAAATTTGGCGGCACTTGCGGTCCTTTTTCAGGTCCGAAGCATCTGTACAACGTCAGCAAGGTTTCCCCATTCATTGGCCTTTTCTTCACTGCAACAGATCTGACACGTCAAACATGCTATTCCTCGTTTCATGTGTTCCGGAAGAAGGATAAATGCTAGGCGACTGTCCCGATACAGCTCTTCTGTTGGCATCTAGCGGAAACACGGTCCTCACGTCCTCACCGCTTCTTGAGGACATCATGTTTTGAGAGGTTGATGAAACCAAAGTATAGTGGCGTTGACTCAGGAGTCTAGGGTGCTGGCAACACAATTCGAGCCTGGAAGTGGCTGTATCAAGAATTAATGGAGCTGTGGGAGTTTCTTGGCCACAGAGGATGTCAAATGTTCTTCCCAAGGTCCCAGATCACCATTCGACTGCTTCGACGAGCTCTGGGGTTTTCAGTTCTCCAATGATACCGAGGGACTCCATTTAAGTAATCACAAAGTGTGAGTTCATGCTTCGAGACCGCCGGATTGAATCTTCCATGCGAAGCAGCGGCTCTTTGGTGCATCAATTCCATGCGTGCGAAGTCGTGGCAGCAATCGAAGATATGAAGATGATGTGGGCCAATCTGGCAGCAACAGACATTTTGAATATGTTATTTGCGAGCTGTTGAGTATGGAAGCCCATGTGGAGCCTCAGATCTATCGTTGTTCCCCGAAGACGGTCTCCCGTCAGCTTTGGCTCCGCCTTGACCCACACTTGATAAGGATACGAGCGGCGACTATGGGCATGGAAATCTGACAAGCTCACGTGTATTAAAAAGCGACTTTAGTCGCTGATAAGATGGAACGGAGAGCCGGAACGCCTCGGAACACGCCCATGTATGGACAGGTCTTTTGAATGAATATGGTGGGCGTGGAATGTTGCAGGGTGTTGACTCAGCATTCGTGACTCAGTACATGTGACGATCAGGGTCTTCCATGAAATCCGATCGTCAATTGAAGGTTTCCTGCCAAATCACATTTGGCGCCGTGAACTTCAGCGCTGTGATTTTGGCGGACACTTCGGGATACAGCGCTAATTAGGCAGCCACACAAGCGAGCAAGCTATACTGCATCTGATAACCCAGCTCTCAAAAGATACGAACCTACTACGAGTATAAAAGTAGGATCCATGGGATCACAATTCCAATAAAGAAGGAGGCTTCGACCTGCTGAAGATTCAGAGGAATGCAACCTGGTGGTGGGCGCGGCGACGGCGAAAGTTCAGCATCCGCGTTCTTCTCAAACGATCCACGAGGTCACTTAGGCTCCGAAACTGCATCGACGAGAGCCAGTCAGGTGGAGAGAAACTTATGCAGCGCGCGTTTGGACGGCTATCATAGTAGGTTCGAATGGTCGTCTTCGCGGTACCACCGGGCGCCATTCTGCATTGGGAGTTGTATGTCCTAAGGCGATTCAACCTCCACCCATCATCTCGTCGCCGAAAGAGCGACTAGGATACACGAATAGTGCCCTCAAGGTCCAATTGAAAGGTCATCTGTAGCAACGCTCCCTCGGCTGTTCTCGCTGCACTTTAGCGACGGTGAGCCCGAAGGAGGACCCACCGATGACATCATTGAGTGATATTTTATGTCTCCCAAAAGTCCAAAACCCTCGGTCCAACTTGTCTGAAATCGACACAAGGAGAATATTCTGACTACAACCCTGAGAGTCCATGCGCAAGGACCAGAAGGAGGCCAGTGCAATTTCAAATCTTTACTCCTTGAGCCGAGGTCCCATCATGCCTCGCTTAGGGCTGGAAATACTTGATCACGCGCCAGAACGAAGGATCAAATGGAATACAGGCTCAGATAAGAAGGCAAGTGGCGGGCGTGGTGGCCGCTAGGGGCACTTGATCCGCTTGATTTCCGATTGGAGTCGATGAGAAAACAGCTTCTGAGTGAAGCACTCCGAGCACGCACTGTCCGAAGCGAAAAAATCTCTCAGTTAGGACTAAGTGACACGCGCATTCCGTCGAGGTTGATGCGCGTAGAAGCTGCCGTAGGAACCCTCATGGAGACCGTTCTGCAACACAGCGTAATGAGCCAACAGTGATGAAACTCCCCAGGACTCGATCAACGTTGACCCCGACCACCAGAGTACAGGTTGGGGGGATCGTGTGGCCTGGATCGACGCCCCTTGACGGTGCCCAGGACCCCAGTTTAGCTTGCCCGCCTAGGTCCGTCGCGGCGTCGCCAACCCAATGCTTGAATGATATTGGCTCCGAGGATGCAGCCCCTTATCTTGATGTCCTGGCGCCTCTATGGCTCGCGAATTGACACCTCGCCTGCTTCCCTTAACGGAAGGTGCCATTGCAGCGGATCAACCCGTATCCTTCCCAGCTGGATGCATTGCATAACACTCTCCGATGCATCTGCCACCCACAACGAGCTCCCATTCACCATGACTTGGGAACCCTGGAAGAGCGCTAACCTTTCTCATCATATTTTCGACCTTCAACACCTAACGGGATCGTCTTGGCGTGGCACACATCTCGACCTCCTGACCAATCATCGGGCGTGTTGCCCCTATCTGCTGCGATACTAGCCAGACCCCAGGATGAGCAACGGGGCTAGTGATATCGAGGACGCATGTAGCATGCGGGCATATGCGGGCAATTGCAGCAATGTCGGCAACTTGTCTCCGAATGGTCTGCGGGGGTCCACGCAACACATCGCCGGGGTGAGCAGGTGATGGGGAAAGGTGGAGATCCTGCGGAGAGATAAGCTCCAGTACTTATCGTCTCCCTTCACCCTCCGAGACATGTGGTCGTACATAAGTAGTGTCGATCTCCCCTTTGTCTCCCTTCTTCTTCCAAAGCTTGCAGACGAGGATCAACAATCATGTCGTCCCTCTTCAACCGCTTTCGGTCTGAGAAGGATGAGACCGTAACCCATGCTTCTAGTAGAGAGTCTGGCGGCTCCAATGACGTCGTCGACGTCGACAGAAAAGGTTCTGTCGTTACCGCTACTGGCGCCGAGATCCCTCAAGATGAAGCTCAGGCCAATCAGACATTGCAGAGCATCAGGGACAAGCATAAGTGGGATCCCAACTTCGAAGAGGACTTGGACGAAGAATTGGAGCACGCGACACAAGCGCACGATGCCAATGGCGAGATACGCCTGGTGACCGAGCTTGTAGAGAATTCGCCGTATCCTGAAGTCAGAGCTGCCGTTCGCAATGTAAGTCTATCATTCTGGCTTCTCTCAATTCCATCACTGAGCAGACTGTAGTATGACGATGATGTTCCCATCAACACGCTCCGCGCCTGGGTTCTGGGTATACTTCTGACCACTATCGCGTCTGGGATGAATGCTCTGTTCGCCTTACGTCAACCGGCCATCACAATCACATCTCTAACGGTTCAACTGGTCGCCTATCCGCTTGGAGTAGCATGGACGCACGCCATGCCAACTCGTCGCTTCACTCTCTTCGGCCGCTCCTTCACCCTCAACAATGGCCCCTTCAACATCAAGGAGCACACTCTAATTGTCATCATGGCGAATGTCAACGTTGCCGGCGGTGTGGCTTACGCCACCGACACCATCACTGCTCTGGAAGGCTTCTACGGCGAGAACTTGGGATGGGGCTTTAACCTCTTGCTTTGTATCTCGACGCAGATGATTGGCTATGGTCTGGCAGGTCTTTTCCGAAAGATCCTCGTGTGGCCCTCCGCCATGATCTGGCCCACCAGTCTGATCAACACCGCTCTGTTCTACGGTCTACACGATCATTCGAAGACCGATCCGGCCAAGACTCACGGGTGGAGGATCTCGAGATACCGTTACTTCCTCTACGTATTTATCGGATCTTTCACCTGGTACTGGTTCCCTGGCTTCATCGCGCCCTTCCTGAGCGTCTTCGCCTTTGTCTGCTGGATCCGTCCCAACAACGTCGTCATCAATCAACTCTTTGGTGGCTGGACTGGGGTGTCTCTCATCCCCATCACATTTGACTGGACTCAAATCAGCGCCTACGCGTACAGCCCGCTGATCCCGCCATGGCACGCGATATCCAACACCCTGATCGGCATGGTCCTCTTCTTCGTCATCACTAGCATTGGCATTCATTACCAGGGCATCTGGTATTCAGCCTATCTCCCCATGAGCGACTCTCAGTCATACGACAATACGGGAAACCTTTACAACGTCACCAAGATCCTCACGCCAGAATACACCTTGGATCTCGCCAAGTACAATGCCTACTCCCCACTGTTCCTATCCACCACCTTTGCGCTGACGTACGGCCTGTCCTTTGCGACAATCTCCGCCGTCATTGTACACACGGCCATCTTCCATGGCTCTGACCTGTGGCTGCGCGTCAAGAACATGCGGACCGATGAGGATGACGTACATTTGAGGATGATGCGAAAATACAAGGATGTGCCTCAATGGTGGTATTCGGTCATGTTCATCTCCATGATGGCCATCTCCCTTGGTGTGTGTCTAGGATATCCAACCGCCATGCACTGGTGGGCCTGGTTCATCTCCATCATCATCGCCATCGTATGGTTTGTGCCTATTGGCCTCATTCAGGGTATGACAAGTATCCAGATCGGCCTGAACGTCTTCACGTGAGTCACCCTTATACTCTCTTCCATGTTTGCACTTCTCTTAACGTGTCCCAGCGAGTTCATCACCGGATACATCCAGCCCGGCCGACCCATCGCAATGATGCTCTTCAAGACCTATGGCTACATTACTATGGCCCAAGGCCTCTACTTCACCCAAGATCTTAAACTCGGCATGTACATGAAGGTCCCCTGGCGATCCATGTTTATGGCCCAGACCATCGCCACCCTCTGGGCCTCCATCGTGCAGGTCGCCGTCCTAGGCTGGGCTCTCGGCGGCGCCATCGAGGACGTCTGCACCAAGGACCAACCCAACAAATTCAACTGTCCCAACGGTCGTGTCTTCTTCAACGCTTCCGTTATCTGGGGATTGATTGGCCCGCAACGTATCTTCAGCCCCGGCTCCCTCTATGCAAACCTCCAATGGTTTTGGCTCGTCGGTGCCGCCACGCCTGTCCTATTCTACGCTCTTGCCCGCATGTTCCCCAGGATGAACTTCCGCTACCTCAATGCCCCGCTCATCTTCGGTGGGTCAGGCCAGATTCCTCCTGCGACACCTCTCAACTACCTCACATGGGGCATCGTCGGGTACGTCTTCAACAAGTACATCCGGAACAAGTACCGCGGCTGGTGGATGCGCTTCAACTACATCACCTCGGCGGGGCTGGATGTTGGGTTGGCCATCAGCACGATTGTCATCATCCTGGCGTTGAACCTGACGCAAACGAGCATGCCCAGCTGGTGGGGCGTCAGCGTCGCGAACAATAATGCAGACAACATGGACACGGCCATACAGATTCCGAACCCTAGCCCGAGCGCGACGGGGAGGTTCTTTGGCCCGACGAACTGGTAGTGGGAATCAGGAAGCTGTGGGTACAATCGGGGCGTTACGGGTAGTCAATGATCCTGGAGGACACACGTCCATGAGAGGAGTTCAGTTGAGAAGAAGGGAGGGGTTTGAGATAGTGCAGGTTGTACGCTACGACGACGACGATGTTTCGCATGCCACGGCCTTTATTTGTACCCTAACGATTTCAATAGAAACACCCGTGTTTAAAACCTGGCTTTCTCCTCCCAAGCCTCATGGTCTGCTCCCCGTCTTCGAACCCCTACCGTACCGTAAGTCAATTGCATTCTCTTGACTCCCACCATAGTAGTATGTGTCCACTTCGCCTTTCCCATCCCAACATCCAAGAACAAAGCCTCACTCCTTCTCACCAGATGACTCGATCCCCATAAACGCCACATGTAGCCATCGCAAACCCTCGGCCCATCCACGGCGCTGTCCGCCCACCCCAGACAATCCATCCCCCTCCTCTCACCAGGCCATCCTTCCGTCCACTTCCCGCCTAATGACCTACAGCGGTTCCAATGCTTCAACTCTCCCTACCGCCCACCCCCCTTTCCATCTAGAAGACGACCCAATCCCTTCCTTACCCCTCCCTCCCCGGTCCGTCCAAATTTACCGTCAATCCACATCCACAAATCCCCCCTTTCCACCAAAAGTCCGCAGGGACCACCAAGACCCAATCTCGCCCCCGGATTTCAAGCTGGGTTCAGGGGATACACGCACTCTTGATCCAAAGGGGGACAGACAGCCATGATTACATCAGGCTGGGAGGGGGGATGGGGGCCCGCCGCGACGACAGCTTCGATAGTGCATACATGCATGCATGGGGATGCCCAATCCACAAGGGTGCTTTTCCTACCAAATCGTAATCCCGGAACGCGGGAGAAGGGGGAAAGATGGAAAAAAAAAACACATTGGCGAGCCGGCGTTTTGCGGGTGTGTGGGGCGTAGCGTAGCTGGGTACGATCGGGGGGGATATATGGTGGAATTGGCTGGAAATCGGGGGGGGGGGGGCAAGGCTGGAAGCAGCCCGCTAGCGCTGTTATGATGGACTGGGAATAGTGCGAACGCCCGGTTTGTGTAGGCAAGGTCTTGGGCGTTCGATGCTGGACGCTGCGAGAAAGGCGGGATTGGGTTTAGCTTTGCTGCAGGGGGTGGAGTGTGGAGGAAGGTATCATGGAATCATCAGGCTGAGATGAGGGGTTGGGGGTGGGGGGGGGGGGGGGGGGATGGCTAGCGTGGAATCTTTCACTCGTCGAGGATGTGTGCGGGAAGCTGGCGATGGGGACTTTGCACTGGCAAGGATGGAGAGGGTAAGGGTTCAGTGCTCAGCCTGCGTGTCTCATGATTTCTAGCTCCGTAAGGTCTCCATGCCCCGTCATGAAGACTCGATCCCCGCCCAATCAAACGCCTTCTTGGGAATCTGCTCCTCCTCGCCGTCTCCGCCCTTCCAGACCTCGATATCCGGAAAGTCTGTCCATCCTTCGGGGAAGAACAGCTCTGCTGCACGGGCTTTCGATGGTTTGCCCGTGCTTGACAATGGGATCTGCTCGTCTTGTCTCAAGACTTTGAGAGCGAAGGGCAATTTGTAGCGAGGTAGGAGCTCCTTCGTCGTCAATTGAGCCCGGAGATCTTGGAGTGTCATTGAGGTTGTGGGTTGGGAGAGGCGGATGATGGTGCCGACTTGCTCGGCGGAAACGTCGTCGATCACGCGGAGGACCATCACTTCCTTGACGTTGGGGAGGCAGGCGATCTTTTCCTCGATGTCGTTGGTGTTCATTTTGTAGCCGGCCACGCGGATGACTGGGATGGATTAGCTTCTGGCAATTCGCTTGGATATCGATCATGGCAGGGCACTGCTGAATGTAGCAAGTCATCTCACCGTCTATTGATGCTCGTCCCAGGATGTAATACTCATCTCCCTCCCGCCGTGCTAGGTCGCCAGTCTTGTAGAAGCCGTCGTCGTCGAAAACGCCGTCCATGATGTTCGGGTTTGGTGACAGGTATCTGCTCGGCGGTTAATGCACGAGTACAGCGTCAGGGGCCCGAGGCATACTTCTTGAACAGTGTCGGACCCTTGATCTTCAATTCCCCCTCATCGCCATCCTCAAGGTTTGTCAAGATTCCTGCTCGCATCTTCCCCACACATCGCTACGGAGGGGTAAGCTTTCATGGACCCGCAACGTGTTCGGACAGTACTGACGGGTGGGATGGGCTCCTTCCTTTGCCAGTCCGTGGTCGCGACCATTTGTGCTTCTGTAATGCCGTACAAGATAATCAGCGGTCTACCCTCGCGTAAATCTTGCCAATATTGCATAGTTTTCGCAGGCACCACTGCAGAACCGGCGAACACCGAGCGCACTTGATGGAGCCCAGCTAGCGTCTTTGCTACATCACCTGGACCGCCAGGCTTGATGTGCTGTTCGAAGTGATTGGCAAGGGAGTTGAGTAGGGCGGGGCTCGTATAGAGCGTGGTGACATCGCCCTTCTCAATCCGCTTCCATAGCCAGGCGGGGGAGAAGACTTGGTTGCAAATCTCAATGCAAGCTCCCTTGAGCATCATCGTGAGCGATGCGTTGATACCGCGAATCCAATGGACAGGAGCACAGGACAGATAGACATCCTGAGGACCATCGATACAGGGGGGTTGTCTATTCGTGGCGCCGGCATAGAGGCTCGCCTGGGAATGAAGGACTCCTTTCGGGGTTCCCGTGGTGCCGGATGTGAACAACAGCACGCCACCCTTTCCCTCTACATGGCGTGGTTTCTCTTCTAGGCCGATGGAGCCGTTAAAGGAGCGTAAGTCTCCAGCATCGCTCTGGTGGATAGTGCGCATAAAGAAGTCGACTTTCGACTGCACCTCAAATACAACGCCTGTAAGTGCATGGGTCGTAATCATTATCATGGCGCTGCAAAGTCTCACGAAATACTCGGCCTCTGCTGGTAGGACCGTCGCAGCTATTCTCGTCAGACCTGTGTCCAGGTCGCACAGGAACTGGAACGCGGATCAGGAACTCACAAATGGGCACGGCGACAGCGCCGATGGCTTGTACCGCCATGAATGCCACCCAGAAGTCATAGCCCGCGGGTACCAGAATGGCAACAAAGGCCCCGTCTTGATCGGCTTGTATCTTCTCTGCGATTCCGTCGCCGCATACATAGAGTAAATCATTACGTACTCCGAGGACATCACGGAGAAATTGCTCGCGTGTCACTGCCACCCCTTGGGAAGCATCTTTGATGATGATGGCATGTGGGTCTTCTTTGTAGTCTTTGTAGAGGTGAGAGAAAAGCGGCACTTTTGGAAGGAAGCCCGTCTCAACCTCATGGTTGCTATCGAGCGACTGCAAACCAGTGCAAGACATGATTCAATTGAAGATCAGTACAGCAGGTCTGTAGGGGGTCTGTAGAATGTCTGGCACGCGCTCGAGGACAAGGAATTCTTTGAGGATCCAGGTTGCACATGCATCTTATTAGCAGCAACCAGGTACTTGTCAGAGCTTAGATTCCCAGGTGCTGCTTCTGTATTCTTGTGCGACCTCATTCACTATCCGCTCCATCAGGAATTCGGGATCGGCGCCAGATCCACCTTCATGCGTATTCACAGACTACCCGGGAATGTCCGGGGCATGGATCAGCGCGTCGGCTGAGGCAAGTAGAAGTAGGACAGGGGCCATGTCAGGCCTTCATTTGCCAGTCAAAACGTTCTTCACAGAACGCTGGTAAGTCAGGCTGACCCATCCATCTCCATCTCTGGCGATCACCTGCTTTCCACCCGACCAAAATTCACCCGGGTGGCATAGCGGTCGCTTCTAGCTCTCGGCGATCGCAAAGTGGCGAAGATTGCGAGCGTCGGTATAGAGCATCGTGTGGGTTTTCCTCCTTCACTAGGCAACGAGGCATCTGGTAGACAAATCTTTTCATAAAACCCATCTCTTGCTTCGCAACCAAGGGAAATGAAGCTAACGATTGGCGGAGGGCTTGTCGAAGCACTCGGCAGTGAAGCAAGAGGCTCGCTCTGCGGTGCTGACATGGTTGGCCACGCCGCCTGTCCCTCATCTCTTTCTAGACACTAGTATTACTTGCAGGCGGCAAGCGGGAAAAGCGGGATGCTCCCACGATCAGCACTCTGGCTGTCACATTCCAGGGTCAACGTCTGCTGGCTTCTTCCTGTGTATGCGTTGCTCCGCTTCAATTGATCCAGCGGATTCATACATCTCTCTTATTCCGGCTCTTGAGTGGCCCACTTGCGCTTGACCGCGTCGACGTTGAAGCCGCATTGCTCCGCCTTGACAACAGTGTCTCTCGCCTTGCGCACGACCGGTACATCAATCATCTTGCCGTCCAAAGCCCAAGCACCCTTGCCCTGATTCTCGGCCTTCTCATACGCAATGCTGACCCGGACGGCCCACTCCACCTCTTCTTCGGCTGGGGCAAACGCCGTTTGGGCGATCCCCACTTGGTCTGGATGGATGCACTGCTTGCCGTTGAACCCCAACCTCTTACCTCCCAGACATTCTTCTTCCATCCTTCGCCGGCCCTGATCGCCCTTGAAGTCCGTGCAGACCAAGTCGATGGTTGAGGGGATATCGTGCGCACGGGCAGCTGTGACGATGGCGGAACGAGCATAGAGGAACTCGGTGAGGGAAGGGGTGCGGGTGAGGGAGAGGTCGAGGGCGAAGTCTTCGGCGGCGAAGATGAGGCCGGAGAGGAGAGGGGTGGCCCGGCAGATGGCAGTGAGGTTCGAGAGGGCTTTGGCGGATTCGATGAGGGCGAGGATCTTGAGCTGGGAAGATTTGTGCGCGAGGAAGTCCGCCGTCCAGGTGAGGTCTGCTGGTGAGTTCACTTTGGGGATGACGATGGTGTTGAGGGTCGGCGCAGTGCAGACGTGGGCGAGATCCTTCTCTGCCAGACCACTGTTGATCGAGTTGATGCGCACAGCGACTTCATTGATGCCCGGGCCGGCTGGTTCATCCAGGAATTGACGCAGTCTTTGCCGTGCTTCGTCTTTTCTCTTCAGTGAGACAGAGTCCTCCAGGTCGTAGGCTACGCAGTCCACACTCAACCCTCGAGACTTGTCAAGCATTTTCTGCGACGAAGCCGGCACATAGAGCAAGGCTCGGCGTAGAATGGGGGTCGCCAAAGCCATCACCGAGGCTCCAACGCCTTTGGATTGTTCTCACATCATTCTCACTCTTTTAGCCTGGACAGATCTTCGCAAAGATGAAGATGGACGCGGACCTTCAACAGCGGAAACCGGAGGCTTAGAGATTTAGGAGGGAGGCTCGAGCGAGAGGAGCGGGAGGTACGTCCTATCATATGCGCACCCCATGATGAGTAGTACAGCTGAGTAGTACGGCGGGATGTTGCGCCAAGATAAAAGGTCCGGCGGGAATACCAACCTCGCTGCCCGAACCTCCACACCCCCTAGCCCAGCGCCAATACGGTAAGCATTGTAACATTCTATTCCGCAGGTCTGGGTATTATCACAATCTCCAGGTACCTGTTACTTTGAATATCCCGGTCCTCGATGCATGTCACCAACCATCACATGCAGGTTACAAGTAACAACATCCCATCCTGGAGAGCAGCATGAAGCTAGACTGGTAGTGTGAATCTATCGTTGCGACGCTAGACACAGCCGTCAGCTTCAGCCCTCTTTTAATCTATTTTGCCTCCCGAGTCATGGACCATGAAATGTCGTCTTCTGACGCATGGCGAGTATCTTCCGCCAGCATTGAAAAAAGTGGTAAGCCGGCACATCCCAGGTGGTCGCTGTCGCCAACTTTCCTGTCAAAATGTCTTCATTGGCGGGCTCCTGGACGAGATACGCACATGTCCCGGGCCTGGCGATCACCACCATCATTTCCATTTTTCTCGTCGGACTGGAATGGAATAATGTTTCCAGTACCGGCAGAGTCTATGAGATCGTAGTCAAGGACCGAACGGGCGTCCAGATCTTCATCCAGATCGTAGCATATCTGTTGGGTCTCACGCAGGTGGCTTTGCTCATGACCTGCCTTAGCAACGCATCCAGACTATATCTCGAGCGTTACTCCATCACCCTGGACCAGTTGCAATTCTGGAACTCGATGCTGAACCGGCGCATAGATTGGAATCTGCCCATGTCGCTGCTGGGCATATCCGCCGTCTTCATTGCTGTGACTTTTGGTCCTGCGGCGATCTGGGTCGGTGCCATCACGCCTATCGAAACGACAGCGCTGCATCACACCACCGTCAGTACATCCGTCTACGGCCCTGATCCCTTTGGCGACTTTTGGAATTACACATATGGCGCCACCGACAACAATGTCACTTACAATGACTTCGGTTCATTCACCTACTCGCCCATCGCTCACCGCTCCGGTCAGCTGTTGAACACCGCTGCCGCCGCCGTGGCCACCAACTCGACCACCAACAAGCACTCGAAGAATGATCTGACGCAGTATACCTACCTCAACCGTTCCTACGGCGTCGGCGCAGCAGCCGGGCTGACCATCCTGCCCGGCATCGACAAGCATGTTCAATCTTACAATTACACCGAGATCGGCTACCAGGCCTCAGTCAACTGTATCAAGAACTCATCAACCTTGTGGGGCTGGTATCTCGTGAACGACAATGATGGCATGGCCTGGCCCAACGTGTACCTTGCCAATGGCACCTTGCCAGGGGGGGCGCTGGATTACTATGCTCAAGTGTCGTTCGAAAAGACCAAGTATCTGACATCCATCAGCGCCCACATGAACCGAGACGCAGGTGTCATTGTCATGGCCGGAGGAGAGAATTACCAGCAGCTCAATCAAACCCAATGCAGCATCGATTTCGTCCCAACCGAATTCGTGGTCGCTGTAGATGTGCGGCAGAAGTTCATTAATGTCACTGCTCTCGGAAACGGGACCAACGTCCGCGATATGGATCCCACCACAAACCACGAGACCTTCCAATACTGGGGCTGCGGCACGAAAAGCAAGGATCCCTGCTGGTACTATAACAATACCGGCCGGCGAGGCAACGGCCTGATCGCGGCGCAAGCGTCACAAGGCCTGAAGATTATCACACAGATCAACACGTCCCTATATACGTCAGTGGTCGGCGATGCCTTTTATGCAAGCATCAACAACACCCTGCTTGCTCAAAAGCACGGTCTTGTCGATCCGATGACCGAGACGGATGCACAGCTTTACGCCATCAGCCGATCCTTTGAATCCTTGCTTGATGATTATCTGGCGGACATTTCAAGTGCCCAGATCATGATTGCCAACGACACCCAGGAGGTGCCCGCAACCGCCATTGTCGGGGCCGTCAAGTTTGGGCAGAAGACATGGATCTATGCGGCCTTGATCATCAATTTTTTCATGGTGTGGGTTTTTGTCTTCGAATTCTTCAGGACCAACAGGTGGAAGCAGCTGCTGCGTTTCGACTACCGTGACATCAAAAGTCTCATCATTGCCTCTTCCTTGCGCGGAGCCCAGAACGCGCAGCATGTGAACGCTGAGTATATGAAGGGCGCCGGAGAATGGGCTGCTGATGCCTCAGACCGTACGGCAGGGGCTTTGAAGGTCAGGTTGGCCCGTGAAGGGCTGAGGCCGGTCATTCTCCTTGGTTCCGTGGAGGATGAACAGCCCTTGCGGACCTTTCGTTCAGAGACAACGGCATACAAAGGCGTGAGCAGCGATGACGAAGCAAGGGAAGGATCACCACCGTCAGACTTTGCGTCGACAAAGACTTTTCCAAGATCTCAAGTCCAGGAACGTTGAAGCGGCTACGAGAGTGTGTGTTTCACATCAATAATCATGAAGATATCCGGATCAGGTTGTATACAAATAGATGAAGTCAGAAGTTCGGATAGCGCACCGACATCACCGAACAACAACATGCTTTTCAAGGCTGACAGAAAAACGCCCCGTCTATGTTGCTCAGGGGCAAGTGCCGGTATCACTGTCTCTCGGGCTGGAAAAGGGAAAGCGTTTGGAAGATGACAGCGAACCATCCCGAGCGACCCCGCAGGCGGCGGCCAGTCAGCAGTCGGCAAGACTAGCTCACAAAAAGACCCTCAAGCATTTCCCAAGCTTTCATAGGGCGAACCTTAGAGAACGTTGTATTCGAGCGATTATTGTTCTAGATTTTCCCAACTTTGGCACCAACAGCAGGGAAGGGTAAGATTGCGATCTTCGCATGAGCACCCATCTGCCTGAGCCCTAGGCGGGCGCAATCTCCACCGCGATCAACCTGCAGTACGGTACCAACCAGGCAACAAAAGCGGTCAAGGGGACAAGCAAAATACCGACGCCGGTCTGCCCGCACTAATTCATTCTGCTCAAAGCCCACCGCTCACACCATCAGGAGAAGGATTCCAGTCTGCATATTGTTCCGAGGGTAGATACGTGATGGAATACGATCTCCGCCAAGGCTGGCACGTTTCTCCCAATGATACCTAAGCAGCGCTCGGTTATGTCTGCAGCACGTTGGCAACTGGTTGGTTCAGGGGTCCCTCGCACCAGAAGCCAACACCATCCCGTCCGAGGCAACTACCGCAGTCTAAGCGAAAATCAACCCACCGTGATGGCGGGATCTAGATTCTAGGCTTGCATTATCGAGTCTTACCCCTGGAAAGGCATGGCTGGGATCCTTAGCATCACTACTTTGGGATACTTTCATCAGTATGATTTGGCTCAAGCTTCCCGAATCCTTGGTGGCGCAAGGCCACCCAGCTGAACGGTTGCCGAGTTTGGTGCGGCGAGGCTTCCATCACTCATGAGCTAGATCGCGTGATCCCGCGTCAGTACTGGTCAGATCTGGAAAAAGATCAATTGATCCTTTTGAGCCATACCGGATCTTCCTGATGGCTTCCTGTTGGCGCGACGGAAGGACAGTTGAGGGTTTACCGAGTGTCGATTATTTGGAAGGTTTGATGAAGGATTATGACGGTGACTTGGTAAACATTAAGGATATTGTGTGTCGAGTTGGGACGCCTGAAAGGAATATTCCTGCGCTCTGTCTCTCTCCTTGTTTGATCCTCACTTGAGTCTGTCTATATCATCTTTGTATGCTTACTTCATATTCCATTCCTTTTTAAAAAGCATCAACGGCCACAGAACCCTAGTACAACTAGATCCTCATTCCGTA
This sequence comes from Ramalina intermedia, assembly GCA_003073195.1. Taxonomy (NCBI): domain Eukaryota; kingdom Fungi; phylum Ascomycota; class Lecanoromycetes; order Lecanorales; family Ramalinaceae; genus Ramalina; species Ramalina intermedia. The sequence continues at coordinate 44,500 of PEKF01000017.1, read as the reverse complement.
AGGCTACTCCCGCAACCAACATCTCAGGATTCAGGAACTGAGTTTCACCATTTCAACTGGACGCCTAACAATCTTAATCCAACAGCGACACCGCCACCCTCTCTACCGGCTTTCCTTGGATAAACAAACAGCATCACGACCTTCCGCACTCACTGCCATCCAGCGTTCTGGTTTCTCACACACAATTCATCCACCAGATCCACCAAATCCAGGACGTTCTTGTACGCCCTGGTCACCGCACCAACAGCCTCATCACCCTATTCACCGCTTCCAACCTCCGCAATGCATCCTCCGATGCTGTATTACATTTTGACTCTCCTACTCGCCAGCGCCAGCACCACCCTCAGCGCCCCGATTCCCCCATCCCAACTCACCAGCTCCTCATCCTCAATATTCACAACACACTTTCACTCCCTCCTCTCCGAGCGCGACTCCCCGCACGCCGCCCTCCTCGAACGCACCCGCCGCGAGATTCAAACATCCTCGAACCTCCTCCCACGCTCCGCTTCCCCCGACGTCTCCACTCTCTATCCATCATTGCACCATCACTTCTCCTCGTCGGAGGAGGAGCAGGACGAAGAGGATCAGGGTTTCGAACCCTCCTCCTCCCCTGTGCCGTCGAGAAGCCTGGACATGACCTTCCGGTCACCGAGGCTCGATGGGAGGGAAGGGCGGGTCAGCCGGGGAGGATGGCTGAGCTGGGTCGCTGCTGCGCCGAGGGGGGTGAGGGGCCTCAGTGGCGGGAGGGGGAGGGCGGCGGGGGAGGAGGGGAGGTGGAGGGCTTGGGAGGGGGTGGATCATTCGATATGAGTTGGCGAATGTGAGGCAATTTCTTGCGGGAGAGGAGCCAGGGGCTCGCTGCGAGCGTGACCGTCTGGTATCGCAAGGTTGCCACCGTCTGGGATTACACCACCCCCGGTGTGGCACATCCCTCCGAGGCTTCAGAGTGTGAAGCTTTGAAGCAACACTATTTGCCTTGGGGCAATTCAGCGATGATGAGGATGCGGGTGGAGGCTTGGAGGACAAGAAAAATTTACCATCGACACTATCGTTAATATTCTAATTCTTTCTGATTACGCAGGGCATATGGAATAGCCCTCCGCTGACCTGATCGGATGTACATATATACAATTCAGAGCCCGATTTTTGAGATGACCCAATTTCCCACCAAATTTGGTTACCAGATCCAATGCACGGAATCTTCCTTTCAGCAGAGATGCATTCATGTTCTGGTCACTCCCAGCATCAAGTGTGGCCATCGCAAAGGCCGTTTCGAGGATTTCAAACATTCAACAAAGGAAGTGCTTGGAACAAGTCTATGAACACCTCTTTCAAACAAGAAACACATTTCAGGCTCAGTCATTATGGAATGCCACAAGGGACATCCCTTCATGTTATCCACCTTTGTCCCTTGTTTCCGCAACGGATTCCGGTATCTATGCTCTCTGCAACAAGATGCCACCATCCAAACGCACCATTCCGACTTACCATACCTCCTCCTCCAACATCCCAAACCTCAATGATGTACATCCCACGCCTCGCACACCTGACCGGTCTAGCGCTGTGCGCCCCCGTGTCAGCGACCCCAACCCCCTTCGGACCCCGTCCCGTGCCCGCCCACCTCGCAACGCAAGACCCGCCCCCGAACTATAACCTCCACTTCCAACCCGACAGCGCCTTCACCAACCACTCCGCCTCGCTCACCCTGACCACCTACACCACCCCGGACTGCAGCACCCTTTCCGAGACCTCCTACCAGTCCAACACCCTCCTCTGGAACATCCACATGACCGGCTGGAAGCTCTTCCGCTCCTACACCCTCTCCCGCAACCTCACCGCGGCCGAGCAGCTCGATTTCTGGTCCCTGCCCGCGTATGATGGAGATGTGCAGGATGGTGGGTGTGGGCCGCATGTGGAGACGGCGAGTCCGGACTCAAAGGGGCAATCCTTGAGGGGCGCCGAGGATGAGGGGGAGGGGCGGCCGTGCTATAAATTTGCGGAGGGGGATCCGGGCACGAGACCGGTGTTGGCGGATCGGACGAGGCCAAGTGGGCCGGCGGGATATGTAAGTTTTCTTCGTTTTTTTTTTTCCCTTTGGGACTATAGCTCTTTTTTCTTACCGAGTGCGGTGTCTGAAGGTCGAGTTGCGGCTCGGTGTGGGTTTGCGTTATGTTGGGCCGCTCACGGCACCAATATCTTGGCGCTCAAGTGCCTTGGTTATGGTGGATGTGCAATTGCTGACATGTGTGATTTTTGTTGCTAGTGTTGGTTTCTTTGGCAGAAGCTCGATGCCGCGAGCTACTAGCACTGCATCCTGCGCTCGCGTAAGACGGAATTTCGAATGATGATGATGATGATGCTGATGATAATATTTTTAGAGTAAGGAAAGGTTGAGGAAAAAAGAAGGGAGATCAAGGAAAAGAAAGGATGTGAGAAGAAACTAGATTGGGGATTTCAAAGGTTCAATCGATACAAATCTCCATCAGAGATGTGATCACTGCAGATCTCATAAGCCGTAAGGATGGTCCTTCAAGAATGCGTCTTCCTCTGAAGTGCTTGCTCTCCCAATCGCCTTGTTCCTCGCAGGGAAGCGTCCAAACCTGAGAATGACGTCCATGTGCTGCTTCGCGAACTCAGCAGACCTAACGGCCGCCTCTCTGGCCCTGGGATCCACATCACAGCGGGTCACGAAACCTTCGTAAAGAGCCAATCCAGCAATTTGACCAAGCAGACCTTCATGATGCATCAAGGGCAGATAGAAGAACGTCTGCTGCATCAGAGGGACCTGCTTGTCGAAACCCTTGGCAACTGCTTGGGTGGTCATGTTCAGAGCTTTGGGGTCCGCGTTGAAGGAATCAGGTGTGCCACGATAGATATTGCGGCTGAATTGATCGAGCAGAATGATAAGTGCAAGGCTTCCCCCGGGGCTCTCGGCCCAGTGATCGAGCTCGGGGGTACGGGCTCGCGCGACGTGAGTGCCAAATTCGGTCCGGATCTGGTCGTCCAATTCGTCATTCTGCCCGAACCAGCGTTCTTTTCCCGGACCGTCAAACCAGAATGTGAGCAGCCTGTCGATGGTGGGATCTGTGGATGCTGAGGACATGTTTCTCATACAGAGAGGGGTGAACAATGGAGTGGATAATCTGGCCGGCAGCAATCGCGTTCTGCGAACTTAGCCTTGGGATTCATCTTGATGCGTACCACTTACGCTAGACAGATGGTAGAGGTCAAAAGTCGGCCGTAAATAGACATTTGCATCTGGATTGACCCTTGACCAGGAGACGAGGCTCTGAATAGGGTATAGTACTGAAGGAACAGCAAAAATGACGCAATGTAGATATTTTTTGACAGCCAATACTATTGGAGCAAAAAGCTGATTTGTGAGCTGCTTTGTCAGCGGCCCCGCGGGCTCCTGTGTTTACTGTGTAATCTTACAACTCTCACAAAGAACACGATAATTACCATATTCTTCACTTCTCTCTCTACATCGCCTTTCTGCAACCATTTTTGTCCGGCCCTCTTGTTTAGTCATCGGGAAAAACCAAACCCTGGACTGACTTCATGGTCCCGGGCAAATGCGTAAAATCAAAGGCAAATCGAAGCTTCCCAGCTGATTGCAGCGACCTTCTCACCACCTTCGTTATGCCTTTTGTATCAGACACCAAAGGTAAGGTTTATTGTCAGTTGAAGATATGGGATGAAATCCGAGCCTGTCGCTTGATCATTCATTGGCCCCGAGACGTGTCTGTACCCCATACACTGCGCTTCGCCCGTCGCTTAAAGCAGAGTCCTCAGGATCTTGATGTCATTTCCGGCATCAGGTCCATTTACGTTCCATTTATGTTGCGTTCAAAGCCTTCCGTGGTTTGCAAGCTGTGATTGAGAAGCAGGCGAGATGAAGGTCGCCATCTGGGCTGTGTTCGCCCTTGTGCGAATATGCAGTGGTTTGACTCTCCGCCGTCCTGACGGCATCTCCGATCCACAATCCACCAACTCGACCGATGCTTTTCTTCCTATTCCGCAGAATCTCTCATACGCGTAAGTCCTTACTTACTTTTGCTCTTGATTTTTATATGTTCATATTGTTAGTGGTCCTAGCAAAGACTATTTCGTAGTCCCGGATACCGATCCCATCCTCAAGGGAGTTGTTGCCTGGCCAATGCCACGCGTCACCTTCGCTAGGATCGTGGTGGAAGCTTGTATAAACCTCTTCATCCTGATCTTGCGGAGATACCCGGGAGATGTTCTCATCATAGGCCCGGAACAGACAGAGTGCGACCCACTCAGAATCACCTTGTGGCCAATCGATGCCCGCGTGGCGACAATCACATACTCCGAAGGCATCGCGGTGTCTGCAGCTCTGAATGAATTCATCGCCGACTTTGATTCGTATGGAAACCTATATATCTACGTTTTCCGTGGAGCGATCAACATTGCCACCATCAACATGGAGAACGTGATAGCTCCCAGTATTGGTGGGAATATCACGACGAGTAGCAAGCTCACAGGTGACACCGGGCTCAGTCCTTCTTCTACCGCTTCTTACAATATGTCAAATTCGTGAGTCTTCATTTTGGCCCGTCTCCCTATCCTGGCATCTGTATTGACTGCCAGACAGTTCAGATTATTTCATTGTCCCCAACACAAATCCCCAACTCAAAGGAGTTGTCGCTTGGCCGAGACCGCGCTTCGTCCTCGACAGGGACAGCGTGACAACCTGTGTGCGAGCACTTGCAGCCCGAATGAAGGGGATGCCAATCGATGACATCGTTCCAGGGCCACAAAGCGAGTTTCACGGGCCTCTCTCACTGACCTTGAACCCATTGCACAACATTGGCGAAGTGACATGGATGACTTACTGGGAGGCTGCCATTGTGTTGACCTTCTTCAACCAATACATGGCCCATGAGGCGTCCTATGGGAACTTCTACGTCTACATTTTCCGGGACAGCGACTGCATCGGTACCATCAATCTGATTCTTCACCCTCTCTCCAGCAATACGACCAGTGACAATGATCAAGTGAGTGTGACTTGACTTGGAATTTCGTCTCGAGTGATGTTCGACCGAATGCTGGGCATCTGTATCCGAGAATGAATGAAGATCTGGAGGTGTCGAAGCTTGGGGGTGTTGGCGTCCTTGAAAGGACTTGGTGCATGAGGACTACCGTGGAGCACATGTTCCTTGATTCCGAGAGCAAGTCATCATCTTTCGCCCGCGCATCCCATTGTTCGCCGTGGGGTGGAAGAGCATGAAATGTCTCAACCTAAACGAGCTTGCCGCTGTACCGCTCACCTCGCTTTGACCCCTCATTTTTGTTTTCTGAAGAGATATGCTTTATGTTTATATCTTATGCGTTTGGTCCCTTTTGCGACCCATCGAGGGAGCCGCTTCGCTATAAAAGTCACGCTGCGATCTCTTATTTAGCACTACACTTACTTACACCTGTCTTATCGAACTCCACATCGTCCTCGAAGCGTACTGCTTATTACCGTTTTGAAAGGACCCCTCAACCTGCCTTGGGCTTTGACCCTCGTCGCCATTACATCGCATCACCTCGCACTAGCAATCCCAGTTGGCCCAGGTGGCGGTACCGGGGGCACCACTACCATCGTCCAGCCCGGCAGCGGTCACGCCAACGGCAACGTAGCTTACGCCCTTCCGAACGGTCCAGCGCTCAACCATCTCACATGATGGTTGGAACTTCGTCAGTGTTCGCTCTCGCACAGCTAAAGAGTGGATTACTATCTCTTCCATGTGCATTCTTGGGAAAGGCAGAGTCAACGACAATGTTCGTATGAAAGAGAGAAGGGATTGGGGCTAACATGCGAGAAATTTGATACCAATCGGGTTTGGCTCAGTTGGTACATGCTTCCTCTCTAGCTCAAGACGATTATTATCCGGCTTACCATGCTTTCGTCTGAAGAAGCGAACCATCTCATCTCATACGTCCATTCAGTTGCTTATCATGGAGAGCACAGAACTGGCAGACCGGGGAGCCATACAGATACCTCTTAAAATCTTCGAATCTACCCGAACAAGCTCCTACTAGGGAGAAGCTCAGCCATCCTGGGGCCGCGACGAGATCGTTTGTGACGAGCTCAGGTGGTCTAGATTACATGACTGACTCGTGAAAGAGATGTATGCATCAATTACGGATGAGTGGCTGCCATATTCATCAGGTAGGCTGGTTCATAAAGTGCCGAATCTAGGGTATGAGGACTGACACCCATGGGTCCTTAGAAAATAATTGACCAAGTGGGTCATCAGTGATTGTGAAGGGTCGATATTCTGGATATCTCTTCGATCAAGTACTTCTGTAATTGGCCGGGTTCAGCGAGAATTCATGCAAGTACCCGTATACAAAAAACTTGATTTCCCATTGGCTACGATAATTCCATTGACCCCACTGCTCAGCCTTGAAGTCGTTTGCTCGACCGTGACGGATAATTTGCACTGTATCACGACACCTTCCCTGACGGAAATCTCCAGAAAGCCCCACATCTGACTAGCACCTTTGCTTTCAACAAGCTATCTTCTAAGGTATGTAGCGGCATACACCATCCAATAACAACTAACATCCTTTAATCCCAGCAAGATGACTCTTGCCATCAACGACTACTGAGAATGAGCATCAATGGCCCCTGCTGAGGTGATTGAGGATTACTACGCTGTCCTGGAAGTTGCCCCAACTGCCACACTAGATGCCATCACCAAGAGCTACAGACGACTGGCTCTCCTCCGCCATCCAGACCGAAACCTGCTCAGTGTGAATGCAACAGCCGCATTCCAGCTTGTGAGATCTCCCCTCCCTCTCCCTTCGCTGAGTCCGCACACAGACCTAACCGTCCATTATACCATCTTCAACCACCCGAAAAGAAAAAAGTGTGGAGGAAGTAGAGGGTTTGACTCTCATGTTAACGATCATGACCTCTCTTGCCAGCTCCAAAACGCATACCAAACCCTCTCCTCCCCCACCGAGCGCCAGATCTACGACCGCGCACACCCTAGCATCAAGGCCCGCAATGAATCCACACACCGCCGCGCCGCCGCCGCGCAAGCCGAAAGTCAGCGCGCCACCACTCTAGCAAACACCCTACGCACCCTCCAAGCTCAGCTGAAGCGGCACGAAGATGAGCTCTTCGAAAGCAATCGCGTTCTACGAAAATTGGAAGCCTTTGTCAAACAGTCGCAAGAGCTGGATGCCGAAGATGACAAAAGGGAGAAAGCGAAGAAGAGCTGGTGGACCTACCTGGCCACTCCCATCTACGGCAAGGTGGCGGAGGAGACCGAGCAAGAAAAATCGTCGAGGCAGATGGAGCGGTTGCAAAGGGGGGCAAGCCGGCGGATCAAGCAGAGTGAGGTGGTGAAGCAGGAGAAAGAAGTCGAGGGATTGCTGAAAAAGATCGGTAATTTGAAATCATGGATTGAGATCGAGAAGACAAGAGCGGCGGAAGAGGACGCTGCCGTGGAAAGGGTGAGGAGGGCGAGGATGCAGGATGAGGCGAGAGAGCGGCAGGAACAGGAGCGGAGGAAGAGAGAGGAGGACCTCTTCCGGGCGGAAGTGATGAGGAAGCAACGGGAGAAGGAGGAGCGGGAGAGGCAGCAGAAGGAAGCTCAGGAATATGCGAAGAGAATGGAGAGAGAGTCGCGGGAGAGAGAGGAGCGACGGGCGGAGGAAGCTCGTCAAAGGGCGAAAGAGGCAGCGGCGCATGCTCAGCGTGATCAAGGGCGACAGAATGTTCAGACGAATGAGACGAACGGGTGCAGGCATCGGAAGTTCTGGAACAAGATCGAGGGTCGACAATTCTGCAGCGAGTGCAGGACTGTAAAGCCTAGATTTGCGTTCAGGTGCCCAGACTGCTCGAAGGTGGCATGTTCAAGCTGCAGGCAGAAATTGCGAGGAGAAGGGCAGAAACCGTTCAGACGGAAGTGCCAAGCTTATCATCTGGATGTCTATCATCCCGATGGTGACTGTGAATGGTGTGAATATTATTGATGCTCTGGGTTAGGGAGGTGAGTCAATTTGGCAGCACTTCGGTTCGACCAATCTAGCTATGTATGTGGTCGTCCTCTCTGTCTTCAAAGCAAGCTCCTAGTGAAGCTTCGCCTCTGTGACTCTAAATATGTTCGTCTTCGCAGTTCGTTCATTTGAGCTAGTCGGAAGTTCTCGTAAATGGTGTTCCCCGAATCCTTTGATTGTTTTGATCGATGGAGGATCGCTCTACAAATGAATGTATAAAAAAAACCTCTCCACATTTCTCAGTCATGTTGAAAATTTAGGAGACGGCATCCACCCATACTCGCCATACCTTTTGAGAATTGCTATTTAAGGCCAAAAGTATGAGTCCACGGTGATCCTTCGACTACCGTGAAACAAGCATCATCCATGTAATCCTCAATAGTCTCACACCATACGTAGAAGGGAGGTATCAATTACGCATGTGACCGCATTTAATGTATCATCATTCATTCATCATGAGCTTCTTCCTACTGCCAAGACATCAACACTTTATCAGCCTCGTGACTTCCCATACTTGTCACAAACTCCACCTGACTTTTGACCATACAGCACAGTACCTCCCAACCTGATTCACACGTTGGAGCTGCTTATACAGACCCGTCCCTTCACGCTGTCGCTACCCACCGCGTGCCTAATCATCTACTGCTCTTCGACAGCATTCCCACGCTACAGCTTCCACGACATCGACACCTCTCATCCCATCTTCCATCAACACCATCCGATACGCCCACTCGCATGCCTATCTCATGGCGGCCGCCGCACACTCAGACAACTACTACCAAGTTCTCGAGCTCACCCCCACCGCCGCCCCGGAAGCCATCACGAAGTCCTATCGGCGCCTCGCCCTCCTCCGTCACCCCGATCGTAACCCCAGGATGAAAGATGCAACCGCCAAATTCCAACTGGTATGCCACCCTCCCCTCCCCCCCTCTCTTCCCCCCCCCCTCCCCCCTTCCTCCGCCTCAGCCACCGATCGCTCTTCCATCACATCTACCATGACTAACACACCCCCGCATCCCAGCTCCAAAACGCCTACGAAACCCTCTCCTCCCCCTCCCAGCGCCGCGCCTACGACATCGACTTCTTCGACCGCCAACGCCAGCAGCACCAGCACCAGCACCACCAGTACCAACAACCCAGTTACTTCAACGCGGCAGCCAACCCCGGCCGCTTCCGTCCCCAAACCAAGGCCGACCGCCGCCCCGCCGCCCAAGCCGCCCGCCAGGACCGATTCCACGCGGCCAAGCAGCGAAGGCTATCCGCGCTGGCGGCGGAGGCGTCGGAGCTGAAGAGTGAGGTGCGGCCGCTGGATCGGGCGATTTTCAAAGTCGAGGAGGAGTTGAAGGGGATGGATGAAGCGGATCGTGCGGATCAGGAAGCCGAGAAAGAGGCGAGGAATCCGCGGACCTGGTTCTGGAATATTGCTGGTATGGCGGCGAGGAGGGGGAGGGTGGAGGAGGAAGAGGCGAGGAGGAAGACGGAACGGAGGCATAGAGAGGAGGGTAGGAAAGTGAGGTTGAAAGAAGTGAGGGCCAAATGGAGGGAGAAGGAGGATCTGATGGCGAGGTTGTGGGAGAACCAGAAGATGTTTCGGAGGGCGCAGATGGAGACGATGGAGGACTTCGAGAAAGCTGAGAAGGCGCGCGAGGAGTGGGAGAAGAAGGAGCGGGAGAGGATGGACCGGGAGTGGATGGAGGCGGAGTTCGAGACGGTGAGGCGGAGGGAGAAAGAGGAGATGTTGAGGAACATGGAGAGGGAGAGAGGGTTGAGGGAGGAGGAGGAGCTGTCAAGGAAGATGGAAGAAGAGGAGATGGAGGAGACGAAGGAATTGTTCGAGGATTTTAGTGAGCGGATCGAGACCGAGGAGGAGAAAGAAGAGCTCTGGCAAGATAAGTCCTGTGAAGAGGCCGAGGAGGGCCTGAAAAAGGAAGAGGAAAGGAAAAGAGAGCCCCATCACAATCCCGAGCAGTCCAAGATCTTCGAACATATCAAGTGTCAGCACGACTTTGATTGGACGAAGGTCGAATGGGAACATTTGTGCTGTGGGATCTTGTCTTCGCGCTCCACGTTCCGCTGTGAAGGGTGCTTGAAAGTTGTGTGTGAAGATTGTCAGCGGATGATGAGCAGGGAGGAGAAGTGGAAGTCGTTTGATGTGCAACCGGATATCTTCCAAAGTGGAGCATTCTCGGTCTTCTAACAATTGATGAACTGACTGATAGAAGAGCATACCTGTTTCAAATATCATCGATTGATTAAAGCTCACCTCTTGCGCTCAAAGATCTCGCTTCACTCTCCTCACCGGCGGCACATACACCTTCCTTCCCCTCGCAGCGTACCACACCGTCGCAAAAATCAGGATCCCGCCAAACATGGCAACGTTCCAATTCATCGTCTGGTCATCCACGGGCGTGCTTATCGGAAAGAAACAGAAGACGAAGAAAGGGATCAAGAACACCAGCGCCACTGCATTCACCACCGCCCCCTTCTTGTGACCTAGAGACCAGTGAGCAGGCGGTAGAGTCTCCCCTCGTAGACGCTTGGACAGGATGCAGCCGATGCTGAGGATGTAGGAACCCAGCAGGGCGGAGATGGTGAGGGAGACGATGGCGTTGAGAGCCGTGGTGGAACCGAGATTGATCAGCGAGATGAAGACGCCCGAGAGGAAGGAAACCAGGATGGCGTTGAGGGGGATGGGGTGGTTGGGGGGAATCTGGACAGGTGAGTCGGTGCCACAACTCGCCGATACAGGAAACGATGAATCCATCAACACACCTTGGACAAGAATGGCGAGAATGGCAGCCCGTTGTCACGCGCAAACGACCAGATCTGCCGCGAGGCCGTGGCGATCTCGCTGATGACGGCGCAGACGAGCGTGATGATGATGATGGCGACCATGACGTTGGTACCGGCGAGGCTGTTCGTGGTGTTGTAGAAGAGCTGGATGAATGGGTATTTTGTCGGTGAGTCGAGGATGCTGTAATCGGTGACGGTGAAGCAGATCGTGATGACAGTAAGGTAGCCCATGGCCGCATTGAGAACAACTCCCCAGAAGATAGCCTTGGGAAGTGTTTTGGAGGCATCGCGGATCTCCTCCGCTGGATGCTGTCAGCACCGGGCGTGTCTGGTTCAGAAAAGGCACCTACACATGTGCACAGCGCAATCGAACCCAAGCATGGAGCTCAAAGGAGTCAAGGAGCCGATCATGACGGCAACGCCCATCGTTGACCAGCCACCATGGTTTTGGAAGTGGAGCAAGGCATCTTGTGCACTGTTGAATGACGGCGCTTTTGCCAGCAAGGGAATCACGACTGCAAACACCCCGGCGACATGCAGTGCGAGTAGGCATATCTCGACAACCGGCAGCTTCTTCGCGACGGCGGTATTGAAGAGAATAGCAAAAGCCACTGCCGCAATCACCAACAGCGTTCCATGCCATCTCTGAGGGACGTACGTTCCGTCATTGAGGGTGATGAGGCCTTGGATGATGGTTCCTGCAGAGAATGAAAGACCAACCACAGAACCCTGCCAGCCTGTTGCCAGAACCCAGCCTACGTCGTCAACTCTTAGTCCTGCATCTCATAATATTGATGGACTCACCAGTGATGTAGCTCAGATACTTTTGGCACCACGCAGGCGAGAACTCGGACACCCAATGGTACTGTCCACCAGCAGTGGGAGACCTGTAACTCTTCAGAATTGAAAGAGACCGACATTACGGGGAGCACAAACATGGATGCCATCTCGCCAATGCTCAGATAGATCGGTATCGACGCAATGATGACAACGGTATAGCCCCAGAAGATACCGCCGGTTCCACCATCCGTCAAATTGAAGAGCATGTTTCTGGCACGATCAACGAAAGCGCTTCCAGGACAATTGAGCTCCACTCACACGAACAACAACTCCCAGGTCGCAATCAGTACGGACGCAAAGCCCAACATTGAAAGGAATTGAAAATTTCGCTGCGCATGACATGGTCAGAATGGTCACCTCATCATCTCGCCAAACCATACCCTTAAGACTTGCTTCCTTCCAAGCATCGACATGTCGTGCTGATCTTCCTGGGTGCCGATGTACTTGACCCCTACCACCACCCCACCCCGCCCCTGCGGTGCTTCGATACCGTCCGCACCTTTTTCATACTCATCTGCATCGTAACCCATTTCCAATCACAGCTCATCAAACGATGCTATGGAAAATGGCTGCTGAATAATTTACTCAGGGAGAAGGAGCTGCGCGCATTCAAAATCCCAGAATGGACGGGCACACAGTGTTTATATATCGACGGCATATTCGTCTTTTGGAGCGAAGGATCGCATAGTGCGTGTGGAGACCGATCTGGAACCGACATTTGGCAGCATCTGCAACGGCCACGACCCACGGAATTGTAAGAGGCTCCGCACGATTGCCACATCCCCGATGTGACAGCCAATGGCCTGTGCAGGAAGGATGACTAGCATATGGAGCGGTGTGACTTGCACCTGCAGCTCTAGTCGGCGATGGGATGCAAGCGAGATTGGACGACGGCGAGTCTTGGAAGAACACTAATCCTGAACCACTCCTAGTCACCTCTACTAGGCCAGTTGAGGGATATCGAGGATATTCAGCGTCGAATTGGGGAAATAAAATTTCATTTGGACTGTCTGAACTTTTGAAGCTCGAGTGGCGATTTACCATTGCCGCATCCAAGTCGCCATTTGCTTCCCAGTGACAGGCCCCAAGGAGGCCATCGTCGGACTCAACCTTTCTGCCTCCGACGTCTCAAATTGAATGGGGCTGTTGGAGGACTGCTCCAGAAGGAGCTCAAGATATTCCAGTAACTTCAAGGCTGGATTGACCTGGACAGCATCTTTGTCCATGTGCTCTGGTGCTGACTCCCGCAATGCCTCGAGCCAAGTGGAGAAGTCGACACGGTCAAGAGAGATTTTGCTGCGAGATTGGATAGAGTCGCACATTGCAGACCATGTCGTGGTGGATGGATTGACCATATGAAGGACTTTTGTCCTTTCGATTGTTGATCCTTGATGAGGGTTGCAAGCATCAGTGCCAGAGACGGACTGCACCTTGCCAGATCGCGTTATGCGCCTGCTCTTCCCAGACTCGTCGCCATCAACGGGTGATTGCGTTCGCTTCCTCTTGCCACCCTTATTCTCATGATCGATTTTCAGGTCTGCCGCCATAACGTCAACAATAATCCTGGCCGCCTTGTCCACGGGTATCCAATCCACACGATCCTGTGGACCCAACGACTTTGGGAGAAGCCCAAGATGCATCGAGGAAGCAACGATGCTGGGAATCCACTCATCTCGATTCCACGAGCCCGATCCTTCACTTGGCCCAGCAATCTGCCCCAGCCGGCAAATTGTTGTCTTGAGTGGATTTCTTTGGCCACATTGATCGATCAGTCGTTCAGCAACCAGCTTCGACTCGGCGTAACCCATCTCCTGGGCGGCCGTCCAGTCATCCAGAATCTTCTCGGGCACCGCATGGTCATGTTGATTCCCCCATTGAGTGGCCGTGGCGAAGGTCGACGTGAACAAAAAGTGGACATGATGCTTCGCTTCCAACGAAAGGTCCAGCAGGTTGCGGACACCTGCAACGTGGGCGTCCTCGAACGATTCTAACGAGCGGTTGAAATTTACATCCCACGCGACGTGGAGAACATGGGTGATCGCATCCAACACCTCTTCTCGAACCGCCTCCGCCAGACCTAAGCGGTACCTTGCCAAATCGCATGGTACGAACTTGACCTTTCCCAGGTTGAGATGCCCAAGGCCTGTGTCTCGAAAGCGTTTCTCCTGCGCGACTGGACCAGCCTGGTCACGAGTTGTGCAATAGATCCTTGCTATTTCGGGGTGCTTGATCAACAAGTCCAGGATGTATGAACCCAGGGAACCCGTGGAGCCAGTCATCAATACCGTGAGACTCTTGCCATGCGGCACTTTGGGTCGGCTGGGACGTGTCGGGGAAGTTGAGTACTTGTCAAACATTGTTTGCATTCTGCTTACCCTATCCTCCTTGGGGTTATCACCGTCACGACCCTCCACGAAGGCTACCAAGCGCGTGATGCTGGGTCGAGCATAGATCACGGCAGCATCAACCTTGCGCAATTCCAGCTCGAACTCGATGATGTAGGCATTGATTCGTTTGACCAGGTCGACCAAGTGCAAAGAGTCCAAGCCAAGGTCAAAAAAATCGGCTTCGTCATCAAAGTCGAGGGTGTTTATCACATGTGATCTCACCAGGTTCCTCATGAAGCCTAAAAGAGTTGTCTGGCCATCGACTGCGCCATCAAGAAGCATGTCGCGTGGCATCTTGGGCAACTCTGGTCTGATGTACAGATTGTCAATCTCCTTTTGGTACAATTTGAACGCCGCCTTGCGTTGGACCGTGCCTTTTCCTGCCCTCGGGAAGGGTCTTCCAGGTTCCGAGAGCAATATGAAGTCTTTCATGATCTGACCACAGGTTGGGCTGATCTCGTTCAATGTTTCAATCAGAAGCCACACACTTTCTCCATACTCTCGTCTAGCCTGTACCGTTTTCAGATCCTTGCCAGGTTCAATCAGGAGAAAGGGCTGGAACCTGCCCTGTCCACCGACGAGTGCCGACTTGACGATTGGAAACATGGACAAAGCAGTCTCGAAATCGGTGGGGTTGAACTTCTCTGCATTCGAAAATACAATGAGATCGTCTGCGCGACCACGAAAGCGCCACAGATCTGCCTTGGTCGGGTGCTTCTCGTACAGATCCCGGGTGGAGAATTCCTGTCGGTCTGGATACATGACAAAAATACTCTGAAACAGGTCGAGGTCTTTTTGACGGACAAGCCATTGCTCATACAGACCCTCACCCACAGGGCGAAAATCACTTCCAAACACTTGGCCGTAGGAGACATATTCCCAGTCTGCAGAGTCACAGACCTGTAAAGGCGGGTACGCCGTCTCGGTGGATCCAAACGTGGATGCGAGATGTGTTCTGGACGATAGTGCATCACCAACCTCTTTGGGAAGAGGTCCTCCGGCATACAGGACATAGTCGAGCTCGCACAGCCTCTCAAACGATTCGGGATCTTTGTAGAGGTCTACAATGATGGATGGGGGCAATGCTGCACCCTGAATGTTTCTTTGGAGAAGAATCGCATCGACAAGCATAGCACTCAATGGCTCTCCAGCTGGTGGCAAGACCCCTACAACGTCATAATACACTGCCAGGCCTACAAGTAGGGTGAAGCTCGCCATGTGGAACATGGGAAATGTCATGAGCATTCTTGTCCCTTTGAAGGAAGGACCAAGCACTTTGGGGTCGCCTCGAGATGCGATGAGGTGATAAGCGTCCATGGTGGCGATCGACCCATGAGCGACCGTGATTGGCTTCGGGATGCCGCTTGATCCTGAAGTGTGCAAGACTACCAAAGGCTCATAGCGAGCTTGATCAAAGGTCTTTTCATATATGAAGGCAGGAATTTCACCTGGTTCGAGGAAGTGTTCCAAGTCTGGAATAGCAAGAGACTCAATGCCTTTCAATAGTTGACTTACGGCTGGCGGCGGTGGATCCGGAACGATGAACTTCTTACACTCCGTCTTCTCCAGAAGGATCAATTGAGTCTCCGGTGAATTTCGGGGCGACGGTAGAAAGAGCTTTGGTATCCTCAATCAGCCAGTAGTATCGGGTGATTCAGGCCCACTCACCTTGTGGCCTGTCTTCACACAGGCAAAGGCAAGTATGTGATACAACAAATCCAAAGGGCCAATGTACGCCACCGTCTCGAACGAGGTGCTGCATCCCAGCTGCTCTTTCACCCACCACGAACAGCGATCAATCGCTTTGGAGAGATGCGTGAAGTTGACATCTCTGAAGCCAGCCGAGGGTTCGTTTGTCAGGGGTATGGAAGCAAAGACTCGCTCTGGATCTGAGGCTGCGATCTCGTCTATGAGTACTGGGAGCAGTCGCCTTCCCACATTCGCTGGTGGACTTGTTGCTCGAGGCATCTTTCACTGCGTCGTACTTACGTTCATGCGTTGGTTGAAAAGGGTCAATCGAGTGTCTTCACCTAACATACATTGGTGGACGAAAAAGAAAACAAGGAATAGCACACGCGAGTACTACGGTAGTCCCTACGAGCATGGGGCAGGTGCATCGGAGGAGCAGGCCTTGGACATTTATCATAGGACAGTGACTGCACGCGCATATGGTTTCTTCAACGGCCTCGATTGGGGCAGCCGAATCAGCACAGCACAGCACAGACGCACAAATGATCCGAGACTTGAGCTCGAGGCTGAAGCTGAACTCAGCTTTCCCCATAAGGAACATCTCAGAATTTGCAGGGCACCAACACCCGGCTGATCTCACGTCTTGCTGGATATATAGACCCGCCCTTCTGGCACACTTTTCCTGCCATTGATGAGCGAAGCTTTCGCGCTGCAGTTGACGTGTAACCAACAGAGCCTGAAGGATTGGACGTGCATGAATCCTTCGGCATTTCAGAATCTGGATTAGTGGTATGCAGGGTCACATCATCTCATGCACGAAGCTGACAGGTCGCCTCTATGCTTCCTCTAAGCTTCCTCTAGGCCTCCCTAGGTCTGCATGTCAGAGTCGCTTTCCCTCGCCGCCCTTGGACACAAACATGGGGTTTCCATTCGGCATTTGCGCCGTCGCCTTTACGATAACAAATACACTATCAAGGACCGACTAGTTACCCCGATGCAGCCACCATTTGAAATGAGACTTTGAAAGACCTTGGCATGATTTCGTCCCACCCAAACCCAGCCCCACGCATAATGTGATTGTCTGCCCCACAATAATCGCTCCGCCGCGCATGTCAGGAACGATCGGAATCGCATCAGGTCTCAGAAACAATGCAATGTCTCGAAAGGACCCTTCTCCCCAATCGCTGACAAGAACGCGCTTCGGCGGGTGTTTCATATCAACTGACATTCAAGACAGTAGCAACGTGCTGGTGATACACCCAACGGCACCTCGAAAATTGTATTCGCCCCATACTGGTCATGGATTTGGCTTTTCATTTGTCAAAATGTTTACGACAATCATATCAAGGGTTCTCGCTTGCCGTCACGCTACCATGCGTTCATCTGTCCATCATGTGCGAGTGTATGCGATCATCTACGAGCGATGAAACCCCGGAATTGGTGCCGTCTTTCCGTTTGTGTATAGAAGTGGCACATGCTCCCTCCATGCGACCTGATTGTTGACCGCCAGCCAAGATGCATCTCTCACTGCTGACCTCATTTGCACTGCTCATTACCTCCATCGCTGCCGTCCCTTCTTCGAGGAACAGTGGCCCTCGAGTGCGACGAGCACCGTCCACGTCCACAGAGACAAATGCAACGTACGACTACGTCATTGTCGGAGGTGGTACTGCTGGACTGGTGATTGCCTCGCGACTGTCCGAGAACCCTTCTCTCCGTGTCGCCGTGATTGAAGCTGGAGGGCGGTACGAAGTCGATAATGGCAACGTCAGCGTCATTCCGGGTTATGCCACTGTTGGGGCAGGAACATCCCCCGCCGAAATTGCTTCCGCTGCCGCAATCGACTGGGGCTTCATAACCACCCCTCAAGCGGTATGACCATGAATTCTATTGGAATTTCGTCAGGCTGACAATCCCAATTAGGGTGCTGACAATCGAGAGATGCATTATGCTAGAGGCAAGACGTTGGGCGGTTCATCTGCGAGGAACTTCTTGGTGTATCACAGGTATAGTAGAGTAATCGGTCCTGGCGATGGTGGGTATTGATCAAAGGCAGACAAACAGCAGGATCGGCGCAGATGTGGGCCGACGAAGTAGATGATCAAAGCTACACGTTCGACAAGCTTCTTCCCTACTATGAGAAGTCATCTCAATACACGCCACCCCAATTCCCGCAGCCGAATAGTACCAACATCCAAGATACCAACACTCTGACGTCAAAAACAGCCCCAGTACAGGTCTCTTTTGGAGGGTACAACGACCCCTTTGGCACGTGGATCATTCCTGCTTTCAAGGCGATTGGACAAGCAGCCATCAACGGCTTCACGAGCGGGAGATTGATCGGCGCTGCCTACTGCCCATCCACGATCAATCCCGACGGCAACAAGCGTTCCTCCTCCGAAACCGCCTACCTCCAACCCGCCGCCAATCGAACCAATCTGCATGTCTACGAACACACTCTGGCCAACAACATCATCTTCGACTCCACCAAACGGGCGACAGGCGTGAACGTTACCACCGGTTCCACCACGCAAATCATTTCCGCCACCAAGGAAGTCATTCTCTCCGCAGGCACCTTCCAATCCCCCCAACTCCTCATGCTCTCCGGTATTGGTCCCGCCGACACCCTCAAATCCCTGGACATTCCCCTCATCAAGGACCTCCCCGGCGTCGGTCAAAACCTCTGGGACCAAGTCTACTACGGCTCCTCCTTCCGGGTGAACCTCCTCACCAACTCCGCCGGCCTCAACAACCCCCTCCTCACCGCCGCCGGGATCGCCGCCTACAACGCCGAGAGCACGGGTCCCCTCTCCATCGGCAACACCGGTGTGTTGGGGTGGGAAAAACTCTCCACCGCCACCACTTCAAACTCCACCACCCTCTCCCCCGCCACCAAAAACGCCCTCGCAATCTTCCCCCCCGACTGGCCCGAGCTCGAATTCCTCCCCGCCTCCGGGGTGTTGGGCTACCAGCGCGTCTTCGCCACCGAAGACCCCCGCGACGGCTACAACTACGCCACCATCGCCACCGCGCTCGTCGCCCCCCTCTCCCGCGGCAACATCACCATCAACTCCACCTCTGCGGCGGATCCACCGGTCATCAACCCGAACTGGCTCACCCACCCCGCGGATGTCGAACTTGCCATCGCGGCGTTCAAACGCCAGCGCGAGGTCTGGTCCCTGGGTCTGTCGAACATCACGCTCGGCGAGGAAAAGATCCCGGGCGCGGCCGTGCAGACCGATGCCGAGATCCTGCACTTCATCCGCGAGAGTCTGGCGCCCGTGTGGCATGCCGCCTGCACGTGCAAGATGGGCCGCGACACCGATGAGATGGCCGTGTTGGACAGTCACGCCAATGTCCGCGGAGTCACGGGGCTCAGAGTCGTGGATGCGAGTAGCTTTCCCGTGTTGCCGCCGGGGCACCCGCAGGCTACTATCTATGCGTTTGCGGAGAAGATTGCGGAGGTGATTGCGAAAGGGGGCGGGAAGGGGACTGGGAATGGGACGGCGGGTGATGGGGGGGGAGTGGCGAATTTGACGAGGGATGAGGGGTCTGGTAATGGGTTGACGGGGTTGGGGGCATATGGGCAAGGGGATCGGCCGACGGGGCCGGGATTTCAGCCGTTGGGGTATGGGCCGTGAGGGTTATGTAGATGGGTAGTGCAGATACGGGTAGTATACGAAGCAAGTTGTGTTGAAACCCGGATCTTTCGATTGGAAAGCGGATATCGCAGTGAACCCAGACTTCGTTGCATACAAGCCCGGAGGGAAAAGTCGCTTGAGACAATCATGACTGCTTCATCACCCACCGTCAAACTCCTGGCTCAGAAATATACACGCCCTTCTACCCTTGCTCCATACTCCTCCTCAAACTCCCCCTCGTCTCCCTCCCCCACTCTTCCGCATCCGCATCATCACCACCACCACCCTCACCCTCATCGGCATCACTCCCCCTCTCACTCCTCTGCTCCACCGTCCTCGTCACACCCACCCCCCTCCTCGGCACATTTATCCCCACCCCACCACCAAGCGTCTCACTATCCTCCCGCCCCAGCACAGGCCACCTCCCCTCCCCATCCCCCCTCGAATGCCCGGGCGCACTGGTATTCGTAGTCACGTTGCTGAGCCGATGCGACCACGCGACCGCGGGCGGGGTACACGCCGACGCCACCGTCGTGATGGCCGCATTCGTCGACGCCGTGTGCGCAGGCACACCCGCGTTGCCGTTCAGGAACGCCGCGTCCGCTGTGCTGCTGTTGCCCGCGTTGCCATGATGATGCTGATGATGATGATGGTGGTGCGGCGGGAACCCCGTCTCTTCATCGCTGACCCGTCCGGAGGCCGTGGCCGCGAAGGAGGGCGAGGACGCGTGCGCGAAGTCCGTCGTGCTCTCCCCTAGGAAGCTGGACGACGGGTCGTTGGGAGGTGGGCGCGAGAGCGTCGAGAGCATCGTCCCGCCCCCTCCGCCCCCGCCGCCACCGCCGCCTTTGTTTCTGCCGCCGGGGTGGGATTGTTCGCTCGTGTGGCCGGAGGAGGAAGGGTTCGATTGCTTGGACGGCCCGTGGCGCGAGTGCGCGGAGTTGAGCAGCCGGCCGAACAAGGGGCGCAAGGTGGGGAGGCAGGCGCAGATGATCCCCGTGGACTGCTCGATCGTCGTCCAGATCGACGGCTGCACGATCGTGTAGGTGATGTCGGCGTTCTTGACCACGTTGAACGCGATCACCCGGATGATGGACGCCACGCACGCGAACAGGCCGAGCAGGAAGATCAAGGAGAGGGAGATCTTCTGCCGGGTTGCGAGGTTGAGTCGCCAGATCATCGGCATGGTTAGCCCCAGTACCCCGAAATCGATCAAGAGGTTGGCTACCCCGTTCCACCGGTAAAAAGCGGTTTGGTTGATGCAATGCCCGCCCTCGATGGTGTGGTTCCAGTAGAAGGCCACGGGCGTGCATTCGAAGATGGCGACGAAGGCGTCGACGAGGAAGTAGAGGGCGCAGACGACGAAGGCGCCGAGGAGCAGGTGCCGGAACCATGTTACCACGGAGAAGATGCGGTAGTAGAGGAGGAGGAGGGAGGTTTTGATGGCCATGGCGCAGGTGAAGTAGAGGATCTGGATGGCGAGGAAGATCTGGGAGACGAGTCAGTCCATGGTCTGGTGGATAGATGCAGAGGGAGGAGGTGTGGGATGTCAGCATACTTTGAAGAATCGGACGAGCTCCTTCTCGTTGGTGGGACCGCCGGCTTGGACGGTGTGTCGACCCAGACCGGCATATTGGATTTCAATCCAGTAGCAGGAGCTGAGGCCCCAGTCGAGGACCTATATCATCAGCATGATATTTCGTGAATCAGATGCGGCGGGCATACCAGGGCCGTCAGTAGAATCCAATCATCCCACCAGAAAGTTGCAGAAGAGAGTTTCCGGGCGAGAAAGCGCAATGCGACAGATACAGTGGCCACGAGAAGGAGAGTGAGGGTGCCGGCATAGACCTCGCCGGCGCGATTCTGGTTGTAAATGAAGAGAGCATGTGGATCCGTTGGAGGTGGAAGCGACATGGCCGCTTTTGTCAAACTACAAGTGAGGCTATTCGCATTGCATCATATCGGACATGTTTAAGAGCAGGCAGGGTGGAGTAGGAAGCACATGGCAATCTGTGAGGTAGTTGAATGGCAGACGAATGGCGGGTCGACAGACAGACATCCAATGCAGCATGACTGAGAATCCCTTGGACCCGCGAAGGCCCGTATTGCTGAGGCATCATGCAGGATGAACACAGGACAGGAAGAATTGGTGCTTTGAAACGTTGGGCCAGAACACTCTGGATGAATGGAGGAATTGCTTGGACGATGGCTTTTTAGCTTGCAGAAATCGTGCATAAGGTTTCATGTACTCTCTTCAGATGATGAAATGGCTGGCTGACTGAGGCACAGATATGCAGGCAGTAGTAATAGAGTAGGATGGGTGGAGGTACCTTGAAGGTTGCTGACGAGGGTCCGGAGTATTCAATGGTCCACCATGTACTTACGTAGCGCCGGTCATTGCCATTTCTGACATTAGTCTTCAAGGCGTCCGAGAAGGCTTATGCAATATCGAGAGACAATGATTGGAGCGACTGGTCGCATGATCCGGTCTCCGACTACACCTACAACCGCAATAGGAAGAAGGCCAATGATGCGGGACTGAGCTCGCTGATTATCAGATTTGGGGGCCATGATTTCCAAGGTCTCTTGCTGATGTTGTATGTACCCGATGTAGTATGCTGGCTGGGCAAGTTGAATCGTGATCGAGGACAGACGAGGCAACCCATCGGATATACTTGGCTGAGGCAGGAGGCAAGTCTGACGTTGCAGTAGTGTCTGTCTGACAGTAAGATATTGTGCCGCTGTTTTAAGGAGGATTCCGGGGCTTGACTGCCGAAAAGCGCGGGGGCTTATGACCATGTCGCCATTGCAGGAGCGGGCCGATTTTGGTCTTCGTGACGAGCGAGGATCGAGGCAGATCCCGTTACTCCGTACGGGTTAGTACCGTTGGACTTATTATATCGTATGGTGGATGATCCTGATTCGTGTAAGGAAGCCATGCTACCATCCTCTGCGTTGCAACAAGGTCCTTCGAATAACAGCCAGAAGAGACATAATTGAACAAAGGTGATTGGCGAGGATCGAAAAGATATCATGTACATGTAACTCGTTCGCGAGCTGTCTGATCCTTCTATCCTAGGACGCGTTTACATGCCATTGGCACCACTTGGGGATAAGCGCAACGGTCGTAGTGCCGAAAGATGAAGTGTGAATGCGATTGCTGAGGGGCCAGAGCGGCTGCTTGCAGGATGGCTTCTTCTCATCGAGGATGCGATGATAGCTGACTTTAGTCGGTGTTGCGTGCGTTGTAAGGCTTCCAATGCTTGGTGCCGATATTCAGGGTGGTTTAGGCGTGGCCAGCTCTGGATCGGGCCGGCCTCGTCATTCAACGGCGGCTTCCCCCCTCTGGATCCAAGTCGCCAAATGAGCCCAGCTGGTGAGCTATAGTATTGATCTGGACTCCATGGGATTGTGTTGTTTCGCATCGATTAGAGAAATTGCGCATAATAATATGAATGCTGTGCCCCTCATGGCTGAATGAGGCCTAGTGGGGTTGCACAAAGCCCAACATGCAATTGTGAAAAGTCCCGCACCGATTTCAACATGCATTGAAGTATTCCGTAGCTCTGTAGGATTGGGGCTCCTTCATGCATAACAACTATAATGCGGGGTAGCGGAACAAGATGACGTGAATGCAGCGGATACAATCGATCGCTTCAAAGAGCAACAAATTGTATGTGGAACGTCTTGCTTCTCTTCAAATGTCGTGACACAGCTCTGATTGGCTCAGAAATCAGCTACAATACAATTCCTCCTACACAGATTGAACCATGACTGACTACGACTTCATTATCGTTGGAGGTAGGTCTACGTCCAACCCCAACATGATCTCGCATTGACGGCCCACCTCTTAGCCGGCGCGTCAGGCTGTGCTCTTGCCTCAACACTTGCCAAAGGCCTGCCAAATCACCAGATCCTCCTGCTCGAAGGAGGCGGCAAGAATGAAGACAAAGCCTACACCACCCTTGCCGAGCGTCATTGGGCCCTTGTTGCCCCTGGATATAATTGGGGCTACAAGACCATACCACAGAAGCACCTCGATGGCCGAGAGATCGACCAGAGTCGAGGCAGAGGGCTTGGGGGCAGCACCGCCATCAACTTCTGCGTCTACACCCGGGGACCTGAGGCCGATTATGACCGCTGGGCAGACCTCGCCGGTGACTCCGACTGGGCATGGAAGAGCTCTCTCTCGAGATATCGTCGGATAGAAAAGTGCCGCCAGCCTTCAACCAAATATCAAGAGATGGTACACATGACCACAAAGGAACATGGCGAGAATGGTCCGGTGGATGTAGCCGTGCCTGATACGTTTGAGCCGGGCTTCACGCAGTACATGGACGCCATCTACAAGCATCATCCCAAAAATCTGGATGTCAACTCCGGCAATCCCGTCGGTGCTGCCATCCAACAGAATGCCATGGTAGACGGTCAACGCGTGTCGGCGCGGACTGCATTTCTGAAAGATGTGCCTCCCAATCTGTCCATCCAGACCGATGTCACAATACACAGGGTCCTGTTTGAGGGCAAGAAAGCTGTTGGCGTGGAGCATGCCGGGGGCAAGAGTAATCCACCCCCCATCGTGAGCTGGTCGTAGCTAACATATCCAGTACTGGCGACGAAGGAAATCATTCTCTCCGGTGGTCCCATCGATACCCCTAAGATCCTCCTCCTGTCCGGCATTGGCCCCCCAGAAGCCCTCAATGCCCATTCCATCCCTGTCAAACATGCCCTCCCCGCAGTCGGCCGCAATCTCAACGACCGCCTCTTTCTCGAACTCGTCTCCGTCACCAAACCCGGCTCCTACAACCGTACTTCCCGCATCGTGGACCCCAACACGCTCGCCACCGCGCGCACGCAATACCAGAAAGACAAAACAGGCGACTTGGCAGGCTACTACCTTCCCCAGATGATCGGCTACTTCAAATCCCCTGCCATCCTCAAAACCCCCGAATTTGCCACCTTGGACCCGGAACTCCAAGCCTTGCTCAAGCATGAAACCAAGCCCCACTACGAGATCATCTCCCACAACCCCAGCCCCTCCGTCAAAGCCCCCGATGACTACATCGCCATCGCCGTGGCCGTGGAAGGAACACACGGGGGCCAGGGGAGCGTGGCTCTGAATTCCGCCGACCCAGCTGACCCGCCCCTCATCGATCCCACCTTTCTCTCCCATCCCTTCGACCAACGTCTCGCCCTCCAAGCCATGAAGGAAGCATTGAAGCTCATCTCCGACCCAGATCTCATGAAGGACACCCTCCGCCTGGGCGCCGGTCCTGAGGGGGGGTTCGACGCCACGGACGAGCAGATCATGGCATATGCGAGGCAAACCGCGATCAGCATGTGGCACATGTGTGGCACCGTGAAGATGGGCAAGAGCGCGGATCAAGCGGGAGTGGACAAGGACTGCAAGGTCTTTGGGATGGAGGGCCTGAGGGTGGTGGACCTGAGTGTGGTGCCCTTCCTGCCGAGCGCGCATACCCAGGCGTGTGGGTATTTGATTGGGGTCACGGCGGCGGAGAAGATGGTAAAGCAGTACGGTGGCAAGGAATGACGGAGACAGTGTTGATGATCCGACCATAGGAGTCATGAATAACGGTAAAATGCTATGTCAAGCAGAGCACCCAGTTTGATGTTGATTGATAACATCTGGAGCTATGTCTTCACCTGCTGCCAGAGATCTCATGCCTGTTCTTATCCATTTGCAGGCGGTGCAAACCCTCCTCTCGTACAATCCCTGAATAAGGCCAGGTCCTACGATACTATGAAAAAGTCTTCGAGGAGGCGCCGAGCAAAGCCAGCCGCTCGAGGCATTGTCACGGTTCAGAACGGGGTATTGCTCCGCGTCCAGGTAGGCGCATGGGACCTCTACATCTACCGCCCGAGGGTCGGTGACAGAGATGCCCGCCGACCTCGAGAATTTGGGGTATCTCGCTTCGACGTTATCCTCTAGCTTTATAACGATATTAAAAACATCCCCGAAAAGTTAGAAAGGGTATCAAACATAGGAAGATAATGATACTTGGGTTTTGAGAAGTATCCAAGGACTTTGTCAAGTTGAGACCCGTGCCGAGTTCGTGAAAGCAGAGCAAGAAAAATCTCACAGGTCGGCGGGCATTTCTGTCACCGACCTTCGACCCTCGAAAGGGCAGTGCACAAATTCCTGACGAAATCAGGACGTATGGATTGTCTGACAAGCATGAAGACGAGAATTGTGATGCATCAGCGTTTAGCAGTAGGATCTGTCTGGCTGGGTTCATCGCCAACAAAAATCAACGACCTGCCGTGTGACCTTCAAGGTGATACTGTTCCACTCAGCCTTGTCGATCACATCTAACCTTATTGGAGGCCGTACCACAGACACGACAATGATCGTTCGCTGAGCTTGACTCCTACAAGCATCTCGCATGAGGCTGAAACGCAATTCCCGTCGGGATCATGGATCGCATGCTGATGCATTGGCTCAGCTATCTTGCTATTTCCTTGTCATGAATTCTCCGTCATTCTCTTTTGTTGAAGCAACAAGCAACAAATTACAACACACGAGTCTCTATCAAACCAGTGATGTGGTCACGGAAGGAACGGCATAATGGCAAGACTTACGAAAGGACCGTTGACCTCGAGCATGGAGACCGGGGAAGCTGGCGTGGTATCATGGGAGGTGCATACAAGGAGATATTGCTCTCCTCCACAGTCCTTGTTCTTCCCATGCTCGCTCTCAGCATCACGCTTCTCGGACTCATGTATACACGCCTGATGCCGGATGAACAGTCCACCTACTCCATTAGCGGTAGGTATCCGGAAGATCTGGGAAACGCTTACTACGTCAATTTTTCGGCCACACAATTGGTCTTCATTGCCTCACTTTCTTCGACACTAGCCACGGTCTTGATCATGCCGGCAATGATATTATTCTCATATGTCGTCGCTCATGATTTCGCCCGCAACTCTGACCTCAGCAGAACGGCGAACTTGCCGTCTTCATATCAGCTGGGGCTCATGATCAAAACCCTCGACGCAAGGTTCAGCGCCTTGTTATCCTTCATCCCCTACGCCTGGGGCTCCAAGAAGAACAGGATCAAGGTTGTCGCGGAATTATGGAAGGGTATTGCCATGCTGTTTTCGCTTGTGCTCCTAGCGTGAGCGATTCAGCCGCTCCTTCACCTTCCACTCACTGATATGTGACAGTCTGCTAATTGCTCTGTCAGATACATGGCTTCATATCGTAAGTCCCAAAGCGATCTTGTCGACAATAAAATGAGAGTTGACCAAGCCAGAGTACCAAAACGGTCTACTATATCCAGATTCAGGCCGCGCCAGATCCAACTTTTCTACCCAGTTACGGCATTCCGGAGCAATGCTTGAATGCCAGTCGCTTCAGCCAGGGGCAAGGGGCTACGAGCTGCAGCATTCAGCCGTCTGGATCAAGCGGCCGAGGCGGCCTTGTCAACCGGGGTGAATACATCAGGGTGGCGGCTGGACAGTCCAGATTGAGCGCCATTTATCTGGCAAATGGTCAGGCCATGCTTGGCCCCGTCGATGCCAGCAAAGACTTCCAGGCAACAAGCTTCGGCTCGAGTACAACCTGCAAGGTGGTGACCAGAGAGTGCGGCACCCATCAAACGGACCCTGGAGGCTCTGATGCGGCTCGCGATCTCGCTTTCGCCTGCAATGCAACCACTGCAGGGTTGGAATTGAAGGGTAATTTTTCAGACGTCTACCAGTCATCGGCTCGCTCAGATGAAGAAGGGAGCTCGAGCAACACCCTTTCTAGCCAAACGGGTACTCTAAACTACGACATGGGGTTCCAATACTACAATGACTCTGCAAAGACACAGCTCTCTACTGCCAACGGGCCTGAGGACTTGGGTGCCTCCACGCTCTATTGGGCCTTTGTCTTTGCTCTTGACGCAGGCTTCATCTCGTACGGCGACAATGGGGCCGGGGATTGGAACAGCGAAGATTCCGGCCTCTTCAACGCCCTGGACCTGGCCGGCCTCCCTGGGACCGGTCTCGGCGGGATCATGTCCTGCCAAACGCAATTGTCTGACGTGTTGTACAACTGCACCTCGCCTAACCCATACGGTGGTGACCCCAACATCACCATCGTACGATCCACGCCTTTAAATACGACGTCGGCCCTCACCTTCCTCGGCCCCCTCATGAGCGGATATGGTTTCGAACAATTACACAGAGGTATCAATACCGCCGCTGCCACAGCCTACCGTCCGGCCGAACTGGCTTCCTCATTCGCCACCGCTTACGATCAAACCATCGTGGCGATGCCGGCAGGAATATTCACTCTGCTGCCCGCTGTCAATACCCCAACCTTTCAGGTGACGAGTCAGGTCTCTCGCGTGCCGCGTGCACCGTTTCTGGCACTCGTGATCCTCGACTTGACCTACGCAATCCTCGGTATCGCGCTGGCCATAGTGGCATTGATGATTGTGGCAAAGAATGACGGTGTGCGTGACGCGCAAGCTCGTCTCAGTATTGGGGCCGTGGTTGCCGAGAGCTTCGAGAGTCCCGTTCTTGGGGAGGATGCTAGGAATGTGAGTGAGCTGTTTGCGGAGAGGAGGGGGTTGGGGGATCGTGCGCGACGAATTGCTTTGGGGAAGAGGGGGACCCCACAAGGGGCAAAGCCCGCGCTACCAGGTGAGTCGGTCGGAGGGAGGAGGTACAGGCAGGTGGTTTGGGCCACGAGAAATGGGGAAGGCAGGGAAATGGCCGTGATATGACGACCAAAGGACGAATCTATCGCTTCAACGATGAAATGAAATCCAAATATCACAACGAATCTGACGACCAAAGTCGATACTGTACACAAGCTATGCTCGTCGATCACGGAACTCGTATCATTGGCCACCAAGCAACTTTGGTTTTTCCAAGTCCATCAAACACCGACTCTACTCAACCATACGATAACCCTGAACCATTGGTGGGGATGAAGTACTCTGGCATTAGTCACACCGGCATCGTCCTCTCCCAGGCGCTCCCCGAGGCTCAGATCGAATCTTCATTGAGTTAAAGTCATCTACACAGCTCTTCCCCCATCGACCTCCATGTTGATCCCGGTGATAAAGTTCGACTCATCCGATGCAAGGAACAAGCACGCTGAAGCCACGTCTGAAGGCTCGCAAAGCCTCCCAAGAGGTACGTTCGACAAGAACTTCTCCCTATTCTCCGGCGTATCAGGGACTCCCGTAAAAGACTCAAATCTGATGAATTCATCAGCAAGAGACTTTTCGAAAACACTCTCCTTTCCAGATGCAAGGACTCACAAGCCCGTCCCTCCTAACAACGGACAAACCGAATTCACCCGTATCTTGTGCGGCCCAAACTCTGCCGCCAATCCTTTTGTTGCCTGCCTCACCACATTCAGTCACCTATCCTTCCTTCCCTCCGTCCACCAATGGCCATCTACTCACATTCCAAACCGCCCCTTTACTAGCATTATACCACACCAACCCTGGCCTTGGCCTCGTCGCTCCAACACTCGCCACATTGATGACACTTCCACCCTTTCCCTGCTCCATCAACAGTGGCAGGATAGCCGAAGTGCCGAAATAGATCCCCTTGACATTGACGTTGAAACATTTGTCAAAATCTGCCTCCGTGACTTCCAAAGTCGGCTTTACGCGGCTTGATCAGCTAACCCATCATCCTCCAGGCTAGTCTCCTGCATGAGTAGTATGTAACTCGCCTTATTCCGATATGTCGTCCCTGCATTATTCACCAAGCAATCTACGCCACCAAACGCATTCTTCGTTGCCTCCACCAGCCCCAGCCAATCAGCTCGCCGCGTGATGTTGGCTTGGTGGAAGCGCATGGACTTTGGGGATGCGGAGACGGTGGAATAGCCGCCTTCCTCGTTGATGTCGGCGACGACGACACGGGCGCCCTGCGAGGCGAAGCACTTGGCGATGGCCGCGCCGTAGCCGGAGCCACCACCTTTACATTGAGTATTAGTGGTGGGGGACTGGGGAGACAGAGAAGATGCAGACCTGTAACGATAGCAACTTTGCCGGCAAGACGGCCTGCCTGCGGTATCGCCGACATAGCAGTGGTCTTTGACCGATGAATCTATAGGTTGTTCAATGACAAGGGCGACAATGAAGTCTGATATCATATGCGGAGGAGGTATGCAGAATGACGTGTGCTGGCTTCTGATTGGTCAATTGAGGGAAAAGGGGCGGGGTCGCGATCTGCCAGCAACTATCTTGTTCCTGCTCCATGGACACAGACCTTTTCAATTATGTTGGAAATGCATCAAGTGCTCTCAAATCACGGTTTGAGTGCTGCAGATTAGGTTCTTTAGACCCCCAGAAAGGCTGAGCAGTGTGTCTGATGGGAGCAAGGCACTGGCACGGGAAAGCCAGTCCTCGAGGTCCTTGCAAGACCGATCAGAATTTGACGCAAAGTATTTAGAAAACTTTGAAACGAGAGCGTCGAATTGATTGAGACCACCTCATTCATGCTTCGCGGCTTCAATGTGCAACATCTGTCATCTTGGTGTGGCATTTGACGTACATCCTTAATCATGTCCTTGAACATTCTCAGATATCCAGTGGTCACGAGCGCTGCAACTTCCGCTGTTCAAACAACAGGTCAAAGTTGTGTCTATGCCAGAGTGCTTTTGAATAGCTACCGACGCAACTTCTCCCATACGACGCCATGGTCATCAATCGATGTAAGCTGTCACCAGCAAGGCCGTCCAGTATTCGAGACCAATGATCTGAACCACCTTAGATTTCGAGTAAGCTACAAGAGCCAGACTTTTTACGCCAGGAAGCGTACATTGATGGCAAATGGCTGGATGCAAGATCGAGCGCTACTTTTGCTGTCGTAGGTACGGCTGTCTCCTCCCAAGCAATTTATTGGCGATCAGTATGATCCCTGAACAATCACCAAGATCCCACGACGGGCGAGCAGATTGGCACATGCCCCGAGATGTACGTCCACAGCCTTGTTCCCATAAGTTCCCCGATCTTCAATCTCACCCAATCACTAGGTCAACAGACGACACCAACACCGCCGTCGTTGCCGCCCAAAGAAGTTTCACCCATTTCCAGCACACCGCCCCAAAAGACCGTGCAAAGATCCTGCGAAGGTGGTTCGACCTGATGCACGACCATCAGGAAACCCTCGCCAGAATCCTCATGTACGAGAACGGTCGTCCCATCTCCGGCGCGCGACAGGAGATCAGCTACGCGGCTTCCTTCTTCGATTGGTTTGCCGGCGAGGCGGAGCGATCGTACGGCTACACAGCCACGGGCAGCACCCCAGGAAACAGGGTGATCACGATTCAGCAACCTGTGGGCGTCGTTGGCGTGCTCACGCCCTGGAATTTCCCAAGTGCCATGATCACGCGAAAGGTGGGCGGTGCCATCGCAGCGGGATGTTCTGTCGTGCTGAAACCGGCGGCGGAGACGCCTTATTCTGCGTTGGCGTTGGCGGAGTTGGGGGAGAGAGCGGGGGTACCGAAGGGTGTTTTCAATGTGGTGACGACGGATCTGCATGTGTCTGATGTTGGGAAGGTGATCACCACGCACGAGGATGTCAAGAAGATATCATTCACGGGCTCGACACGAGTAGGGAAGATGCTCATGGCGCAGGCTAGCACTACGATGAAGAAATGTTCATTTGAATTGGGAGGAAACGCCCCTTTCATTGGTGAGTTCCACCCCCCCAAGATAAGGTTCGAGCTTGCACAATGCTGACCGCGTATCTCAGTCTTCAACGACGCAGACCTCTCAAAAACGATGCAGGGTCTACTTGCGGGCAAGTTCCGGGGGTCCGGTCAAACCTGTGTCTCTCCCAACCGCATCTACGTCCAATCAGGCATTCACGACACCTTCCTCGCCGAATTCGCTCGTCAAGTCAAATCACAAATCAAAGCGGGTTCAGTCGAAGATGACCAGATGACGCTCGGTTGCATGATCAACACCAAAGCAAGGGAAAAGCTTAAGCACCTCGTGCAAGACGCAAAGAACAACGGAGCGTCAGCGATACTGGGCGGAGAGCGAGACCCGGGCTCTCCACAGAATTTCTTCCCTGCCACAATATTACGCGACATGACGCCCGAGATGGAGGCCAGCCGGACGGAGATTTTCGGGCCCGTCGCGACGGTCTACCGGTTCGACACGGAGGAAGACGTCGTGAGGCAAGCCAATCGTTCTGAAGTCGGTCTCGCGGCATACATCTACACCAATGATCTAGCGGTCGCTTGGCGGACAGCGGAGGCTTTGCAAGGTCTGTGTCTCTGACATTACTACAGCTGAAGGAACTTCTGGCTGACCTGATTCCGATCCAGTGGGCATGACGGGTATCAACACTGGCATCGTGTCCGATCCCGCTGCACCCTTTGGCGGCGTCAAGGAATCCGGGTTCGGTCGTGAAGGCGGTCGGCACGGCATGGAGGAATTCCAGAACAGTAAGGTATGTCTCTGCTTCTGAACGGCCCTCCACGATGGTATTGGTGATGCTGATCGAAATTGCAGACCATTACACTGGGAGGATTAGAACTGCCTCACACCGCTCTTTGAAGATCGAGCGTGAAAATGAAGTAGATCAGCTTCTTGAGCAGCCAATACGTTTCATTCTCGCGTTTTTCTCAATCTTTTCATCCACATGCATGTCCGAGATCCTCGCCGTACGACCCATCGTTCAATTTCAGTTGCTGCATCGGATTCTCTCACGGCTGCTATGACGTCTTCGTTGCCGTTGCTGGACTCTCACGCCGTGCACATACCCGTGAATCCTGGATCACCGAGGCTTACCCGAGTGTCAAAAAGGACGTCATATATGTAAATAGAAGCACCTTTTGACATGAAGCTCGAGTGGTGCAGTGGTTAGCACGCCCGCAAACAACAGAGAGGAGAGAGGACGACTACCTTCATCTGAATGGTAACCGTACCGTTCTTGGATGGTATTCGTACCACTCATTGGACGGTACTCGTACCGTTCCAGTGGAGGCAGTCGAAACTCTGTAGTCCTGGTTAATTCAGCGGAGAGACCTGGGTTCGAATCCCAGCTTGAGCACTTTTCAATTTTTTTTCATCATTTTCAAGCCATGTATTTACTGACTTGTGTGAGCGTTCGTCAAGCCGGAGATCGTTTTTCCGTGCGATCATCTAGTCTTGCCACGCTTTTCCTCTGATACGTATATATCCAAATACAAATTCAACAACGAAGCTCGAGTGGTGCAGTGGTTAGCACGTCCGCGGTCAGCGGAGAGGAGAGAGCAGGACGCCCGATGTAACAGTTTGTGCGCATGCACGGCTGGAAGTCTTTGGGGTAACACCTTCGGCTGGTACTCGGGAGTTCAAGCTCTGTAGTCCTGGTTCATTCGGCGGGAGGACCTGGGTTCGAATCCCAGCTTGAGCAAATTTCCTTTTTTTTTCTCTCGTTCGTTCGGGATGCGTGAGATTGTTGAGGACATGCTTATTCCCACAAAAGAATGTTGCCGAATTCACTTTGAGTGACAGTGATCCGGTCCTTGTGAAGACCTCCTAATGATTTATATAACCAAAAACCAGACACCGACCAGGAAGCTCGAGTAGTGTAGTGGTCAACACGATAACGATCAGCAGAGAGTAAAGAGTATCGTTCTCAGACCTTGGGTCAAACCTCGATTTGTCGGGGGACAAGCTCTATAGTCCTGGTTTTCAGCTATTATCCTGGGTTCGAATCCCAGCTCGAGCATATTCTCTTTATCTTTTTCATCTTTTTCTCTTCTTCCGCTTCGTCGCTTTGCAAGACTTTGGAAGGCTGATGAAACGAGAAAGTCAAGTTCTGGATCTTTCATCTTGCTCTGAATTGGTGTATTCCCCCGTCTTCTCCCAGATTTGACACGACTTGCTGCGGGGTGCATGAATCAGTGAATAATCTCGTATTACGCTGATGCGGTCATCCCATGCTGGGACTATCCAAACACGCAGATTTCATTTCTGCATCAAAAGTCCGTCTCTCCAAGTCGTGATGGTCTTCCAAAATTGGGGTCAAACACTGCAGATCCTCCAAAATGTACAATGCTAGTTGTTGTCACTTTCAACATCGGTCAATATTAGCCTTCTGATACTCCTATCCACTCGAATTGACTTCCAAATCATCAACGGGCTTCGGCAATCCTGGTTCTATGACATGAGGATGGGTGAAGAATGTGAAGTTCCAATTCAGCCTCCATCGTCTGTCCTCCCACTGCTGGGCTTCGGGAAACTCCTCCCATGAAAGCTCAGCATCCTTGGCTCGCCTCCGTATCGCTCGAGTACGGAACAGCCAGATCAGCTGAGAGACAACGATGCCGATCTCGATGGCCGCACAGCCTGCGTACAATACCCCTCCGATGAGATCGAACGTGTTTTGTGCAACTTTTCGTATCCCGTCAGCCTCCAATTGCAGAACGAAAGAGAGAGGCTTGCATACCCAAAGCCATCAGCGAGAAAAACGCGCCCGCCCAATCAATCGCCAAAAAGACAAAATCGATTCCAATCACCCTCCCCCTCCGTTTCACGACCTCAAACGGGACAGGCACATACCCCACAATCAGCAGCACTGCTGCCAAGATCCCCACAAACGTGACCGGCCACGACACCCCCCGGTGATAGGGCCCCCTGATAACCAAAATCAGCATCGCCTGGACGCCCGCAAAGACAGCCAGGATCGCCACCGTCACGAGCCACGTGGTCCAGACCCGCCATTTGCGCCCGTAGTGCATGCACTGCGCCCAGCTCACCAGACACAGCACGCAGAAACACTGCGGCTGCACCTGGATGGGGACGTTGAAGTGCTGGACGATGGCGTAGACGCCGAAGGGGACCCCGGACAGGGACCAGAGGAACATCATCGCGGCGGGGAGACCTTCCGTCGTCTTCGTGCGGTGGTTGCGGATGATTTGCGGGATCAGTTGGACGCACCAGCAGATTGTTCCGATTGTGCCCAGGACGTTTGCTGACGTCGGGATAGAGGCCTGGGGCGCCATTGCTGGGGAGTGGTGGTGGTGAGGAACGTGGGGAAGGGGCTCGGGGGAGGGGAGAAAAGAGGCGGTGCAAAGGATAGTGGCGTCGAGGTTGGTGAAGCAGGAGCACGGAAGGGGTGAGCCACGTGGTTGAAGATCCGTTCACTGGGTGTCGGACCACGAGGTGATGATGGTGTTAATAAAAAATATGATTTCAAAGCGAGGTTATTGCGTCATGGGCGATTTTGGGTTTTGAGCCATGGATAGAATCATGCGCTTATTCATGCTTTGCAGTAGCAATGCGTTTGAGATCTTCTTCGATTGGAGCGGGAATCAGTAAATGAAAGTCGCACCCAAAAGTTGGCCCGGCACGTCGAAAAGTGAGAGGGTGAGCGAAATAATACGGATTTCAACAAGTCGTTCATGGAAAAGCCCGGAGTTATATAAAATCTTCGCACTTATTCGGACAGGTTTCTCTGCGAGCTTGCCGACATTGCGGTGGTCACTCCGCATGATCTATTCAGTACGAACAGATACCCAGAGCGAGAAAGAAGCAGAGTCCGCCCCCCGGGCCTTCCTTCACAAATCTTCTGGATATCAAGAACGAGGAACAACCTGCACAAGTCCTGACGTCCGCACATTCGCGACCGGCTGTAAAGAAAGGGGCTCTGCCTTTTCAGGCCTTCCCATGAGATCCACAGTCATTTGTCCGACGCTTGACGCTGTAGATGTCTGGCTTCTCAAAGCAGCATCGGCCTCCCATCACTGACTCAGGTCGTGATCCTGTATGTTATTCACCGCCACCTGGAGCTTGTTTGCACGTTTGGTCAGTACCTCCCGTGTTCTGGTGCGGCGTGGTTTGTCTGGTGGTAGCTGCATGGAAACCTGCTCTCTAGGATCCTCTGTCGGATCGGAGAAGTTCAGGGTGATGGGCGCTGCGTTCGCTTCATCCGCTTGTGGGCGTCCCAGTCTACTCTCATGCCTTTCACGACGCGAGGGGTATTTGGATCCGGCATTCGTATACATATCTTGCCATGCCTCGCGTGTTACGAATGCCCCGTCGTATCCTTTGTTTAACAGAACGACATGAGATCCAGAAAGAGCACTTAGGTGATGGCCAATTCCGGAGTTTAAATCGAACAACCAACACTGAGGACTCCGTGCCCGTTTTCCAAATCTCGTTTCAGAAGGTGCATTTGTTATTCTGGAAGTATGAATTGGGAGAATGCCTTTCAAAAGATCTGAAACCTTTTGGTGATTACTGCCATGCAACTATACTTGATGAGCCATGTTCCGAGCACCTTTGAGATCACAATATACTGATATATCGATGAACTTACCTGTTTTCTGCCAACTAGTTCACAGGGGCTTTTCGATGCTAATCCATGCTCTGAAAGGCACGATCTCGGGAATGTCTGGTTGTCTATGACTCAGAGTCTCCACGCTCCAAGCATACCCCATGATTATTATACAGGCCTCATCCAGGCTGCATAATCGATGTACCGACCAAACCTTGCGCCCTGATCAAGAAGGAGGAAAAAGAATGCTTAATTTAAAAATTCATGCAAGCTCATGCCGCACACACATTTTTCCCGATTTTTCCCCTTCTTTCCTTCTCTTTCCCTTTTCGTCATCGGCTTTGGACTCCTGGAGATAGCGGCGGCGACGATGAGCCGAATTCGTCAATTCCAATGCTGCTTCAAAATCTTCCGGAGAAAGTCTTCGTCCTTCCCTCCGTCCTCTGGCTTCGTTGATGACTCCAAGTTCTTTGATCACTCGGCATTCTTGCTTGATTCCATCTTGGCACGTCCTCATTGCCGGGCGTGAATTAGGAAGGCTGGATTGGGCATACCACTTCCGTGCCGCTACCTTGATTAGCATTTCTCTGATGGGGGCACCTGGTTTGTGCGGGTCGCGGAACGGTCGGAGGGTAATGGGCGTAAGTCACGGGATCGAAGACGAGGCCTGGGTTCTGGCAAGAAGGTCTGGGCTGAATGAAAGCTTTCGTCAGAGCTGTCGCTTCTTTCGTCCGGTTCGATGTACTGGGACGGTCCATATTGAAGTATATGGTCTCAACAGGTACTGTGCGCGGGACCTCAAAGCCGCTTGGCCAGTATATTTGTCCGGATATGTGGATTGGATAGCGCCCTTGGCGGAACGCCATCGTCCTAGAGTCGAAGAACACGGACGTCGTTTCATCGAGGCAAGGGCGGCAGATCACGCGCAGGCTGGCCGGCCCGTCCTCATAGCCAAGACGGGGGCGCAGGTGCCAAAGCTACATGTAAGCCAATCGGAGACTGGATGCCTGGAAGCGCATGTGAGAGACAACGGCTGTCAGAGCAACCATTAAGATTAAGAAGCCAGTGTCGCGAGGCCTCTGATTGTCTGGTTTTCAGCGATACTGTGCATGGGATTTCAACGCTGCTTGCCCAGTGTTTTTGTCAGGATATGTTGACTAAACTCGTCGCGAGACCAGTCTGGGCGTCAAAAGGGAGCAGTTTCTTGATGCCCTTGTAGGCCTCCGCATGGGTCATCGTCAGGACTTCCATGCTGAACTCGCAGTCGATGCGCTTGATGTTGATTGGGAAGACATATTTAGCGCGGTTGTGACATGATCCAAGTTGAGCAGGGAGAACAAATGTGTTTTTTGCTGATTAGGAGATCTCGGATTGCTTCATCTACTTCTTGCCAAATCTTTCTTAAGTCGCACTGCTTCCTGACATAGGGATTACTTGAGGTGCGTCCCAGTCTCTTCTGAGACGCTTCGCGGCGGAGTGTGAGGTCTTAAGGCTTGATTGAGCATATCGCTTCCGTACCGCTGCTTTAATCAGCGTCTGTATCATTTAAGAGCAGACGCTGGTGCATATGGCTCACCGGGGACAATTCTCGCGTTCATCGACTTAGGCCGGGATCCTTGAGCCAAGATATGCACACCAGTCTGCATTCAAATACATTAGCTGCATTGTTTGAACCATCTTGCTCGATAGCATTATCCACCATGTGTCTATAACCTTTCTTCATTCTCCTCTGAGTTCAATAGATCGTCTAAGTCGTTTTGACCACCTGCATCGAAGCCCTCCGTTCCAATATTCTCTGGGTCGAAAGAGACTAGCGGTCTACTAATGGCGCTATTGGGGGGGTTGCTGGTTTGCAGATTTGTCAACTGCTTTCTCTGAAAAGCCTAAATTGGCGGACAACCGGGCTGCAACAACCTCAATATCACTGCCTTTGGTGGCGGCGCCAGAGTGGCACCCGCTTTGTCCCCGTCGCTGAAGGGTTGGAGGATGGTTGGTGTATACCACCGGATCGAAGATGAGGCCTGGGTTCTGGTGAGAAGGTCTGGGCTGAGTGGAAACTTCCGTCGGAGCTGCCGCTCCTTTCGTCCGGTTTAATATGGGACGATCCGTATTGAGGCCTGTAAGTGTCTGGTCTCAGTCGGTATTGAGCGCGGGACTTCAAAGCCGCTTGGCCAGTCGAACTCTGTCTCCTCGTTTGCTATCCCGAGGCCCGGATATGAAGATTGGTTGCATGTGGCTCACCGGGGACAATTCTCGTTCATCGACTTAGGTCCCAATGGCACCCGGTACCCCGACTAAGTAGCTTTCCGCGGTCGTCACGACATTAGCTGCTTGCTGATCCGGTTTTTTCTCGATTCGGACTCGGTGGCGTAGGATCCCTTCTTCCGACAGATCTGGTAACCAGCTCTTCATCAAAAGTGCTCAGGGCGTCGAGTAGACCTTTGAGGAATCATGGCGTGCATATGTATTGCAGCGGATGGTCGGTGTTTTGGGAGACTAGACGAAGAAGCGAGTACGACGACCAGACAGGATGTAGTACTCGACTTCCGGTTCGAGTAGATAGCGACTCAGTAGGTACCTAACGGCTGGTCCTAAAGCGTAGGCAGATTTCGTCGAGGAAGGTGGCTTGATCTCAGCGTCAGAAATACCAATTACCATATGATTGTCCCCGTCGCTGAAGGGTTGAAGGATGGTTGGTGTGTGCCACCGGTTCGAAGAGAAGTCTGAATCTCCTGAATTTGGATATCGTCTCTTGCAGACGGCTTTCTCTTTCCGAGGCCTGGGTTCTGGTAAGGTCTGGGCCGAGTGGAAATTTCCGTCGGCGCTGCCGCTCCTTTCGTCCGGTTTAACATCCTGGGACGATCCGTATTGAGGCCTGTAAGTGTCTGGTCTCAATCGGTATTGAGCGCGGGACTTCAAAGCCGCTTGGCCAGTGTATCTGTCCGGATATGTAGATTGAACAGCGCCTTTGACTGAATCGATGAGCATGTATAACCTCCCCTAGAGCTAGCTTGGAACCCGTTGACGGTGCCGCGTCCATGAGCCCTCTGCGTGGTGTGGGTACATCTTGAATGCTCTCGCTTCTCTCCGCGGCATCGCCCTACCGCGTGCTGCGCTGTCCCGTTGTTCCATGGGTGCTCCAATAGGTGAACATTGAAGCATGGTCGGGTTAGGGCCAGAACCAGCTTCGAAAGACATGCAGGGCGCGGCGGTCGTGGATTTTTCTCCTAATCCTCGTGGTCATGGATGCCCTCGCCGGCATCGTCCGACGGCCCGGTGTGCGGTTCAGAGAGTTCCAGTCACTGCAATCGAATCCCGACTTGGGGGCCGCTTCTGCGATAGGGACGTCGAGGGAATGCAATTGTGGATCTTGGCTTGTCTGTTAACACGGAAAGCAAACATTGAGAGAGAGTATGAACACACGAAGGAAGTAAAGGAAGTGCGGGTTCTTGACTGCGTCCAGATGTGCGTAAAAACAGGTGTCTTGTGTGAAGGCACATCCACCGTTGTTGAATGCTCTGCACGTAAATGGACTTGGCGGAGAAATAATGCCGGTCAGCTCATGTGTGTAGGGACAGCGATTATTGTATCCCGGATCTCCCCTGACAATATGTACCCTATAACCTTATATCAGACAGATCACGGGCTTGAACATATCGCTGCTACAGCCGTTAGGGTCAAGAAGCCAGTGTCGACAGGTCAACCATGCCATCTTCGACGCTTGGAGTATTGTATGCGCGTGCGAGTAGTGACAACGACTGTTGGAGCAGCCGTTAGGATCCACAACACAGTGTCGACGGGTCAACGATGCCATCTTTCATCCCTAGAGAATAACTGTTTCTCATCAATAGCCGCGCTTATCTTAGTTGACAATCATGACTCAGACCCTGATGATGGGTAATGTAAATGCTCAAGATTAGACATGCTGGCCCCGATGTAGCATTTAGAGGCAGGTGGTCCTACATCTTGCCAGAACACGGTTCCAGCCCTCGGAACATCCCTTGCTATGCCTCAAAGTCTTGTAGTCCTTCCTTCGCTGCATCTGCCTTCGCAAGCCCGACAACATTCCCCTCCCTGAGAAAGTCTGCCTGCCTTCGGAACACCACGGTCTTCTCCCTCCTGAGTATGCCAATCAAATCATCCCACATGCTCACAACCTCACTCACCATCTCCGTGGTGCGGGTGTTGATCTTCGAAAGGCTCAGTCCCGTCCCCTTTCTCTTAAATTCTGCGCCTGTGCTGATTCCCATGCTGTCGGTATGCTCCAGCTTGACTGGCCAGCCCACACGCATCCCATCCCTGTGCGCAGACAAGGTCTCCATGGAAGTGGCGTCGGGAGGGGCGGTGGTGTACATCGTCTTCTGCTCAGCCCTGGGATCCCCAAAGACCTGCTCCCCTGACGCTCCTCGTTGCACGTACGGAAGATAATGGCATCGACCGCGCTGATCCTCAATCACGCGGCAGCCGATGACGTTCTTGGTCAAGCTACCGTATGAGCCAACATCTCCATCGGTATCGAATGATCGCACATTGTGCGCTTCAATCCACCAGGTGAGGAAGCCCAGAGGGAAGTCCCAGGCGCGGCGGATGTTGCGGAAGAGTTCGAGTGCGGGATTGCGGGAGGGGGTGTCTGCGGGTTCAGAGTAGAGAGAGTACGCGAGTTCGAAAGCGCGGGCGAGGAGGGGCTCCGGGAGGTCAAGAACAGGGAGGACCCAGATGGGGATGGCGAGAGGATCGCTGTGGTGGGGTTGGGGAGAAAGGGTGATCGTCTCGAGGGGTGCGGGGGTGCGTGAAAGGGTCAAAGGGTCGGTGGTCGATGAAGGGTCGTTGAGATGGCTGAGCCTGAGAAGGAGGAGCTTCTCTTCCGACATGGAAAGGATGGGCTCGGTGTGCCATGTCTGAGCGTCATCGGTCCCAGCCTCAAGATCATCGAAGCCGGGATCAAGGACCCAAATACCCACACGAGCAAGAGCGAGGATGCCTTGGACTCCAAGCCAGATGGCCGAGTGGTGGGAGGATGTTCCGCGCAGCTCGATGTATTGGCAGATGTAGCTGAAGAGTCCCAGGACTGCCATTCCAAGTGAAGTCGCACGGACAAGCCATCTCGCATTACCCTTGATAGCTTTGAGATCAAAGGTGACGAAGCGCGGGCCGAACTGGACAAAGGCAAAGTAGTCGCGCTTTTCAAGGCTTGACCGTCGGCGAAACGGGTTGGCCACCGATTGGTCTGCCCAATTCGACTGGTGATGCGGCAACATCTCCTGGGCGTAGACCCAGCTCCACAGCATAAAGCTTGCGAATAGAGACATGAACATCCCAATGGTGGCAAAATACCAGGTCCATGACATGCTTCGCGGATGGGAGCGAAGAGGTATGATGGTGAGAGTGGTCACGCCAACGAAAATGACTGACACTAGAGGAACGATGATATGTCCGTAGCCAGACCGAAAGTGCTTGATCTTGTACTGGATCTGGCAAGTATTGACCACAACGTTACCGTGATTTGCGGAGGGTCCTGATAGAGCTATACGAAGAATGGGCATACTTTCGGATGTATGTTTGATTCTTCGATTGGTCGACCACACGACATGATCCTCATGCCTCTCTCGTTTGAGGTAGGTAACTTGATGAACAGCACCTGGCGGCAACCAATCTTCATCGAGGAAGCCAAAGAAGGTTCGCTCCGCTTTGATATCGAACTTGGCTCTGAGACAGCCTTCGCGACCGAGTCCGAGCTTCGCCAAGCCGCGAATGTAGCCTAGAACTCCGAGCAGAGATAGGGTTGAGGCAAGAGGCGAAAGCCATCCTCGGCTGTAATTGAAGGCGTATGGTTCCACAGAGTCTGCTGCAAAGATGCCAACGAGGGCAGCGAGATCTTGAGTCCCAGTTGCAAGGACGTTGAAGTTGCTTCCTCCAGTCGCGTCCTCAGCAGACATAGATCTTGACGCGCATGCTCCGGCGATGGGTTGAAAGCGTTGACAAGCCTCGCGAAAGATTCCTGGAGTGTGTGGAGAGTCGAGAGTTAGAAGATCGTTCGGCGGCTCAAGTATCATTCAAACTTTAGTCATCACCTAGTTTTAGTCGGGGGCCTGGTTCATCTTTTAATCCCACGCCGGTATGGGGGTTGAGCCAATTAGATACCCTCAGCATGCCGGTAACAGATTTTGGGACTGCTCTCGGCACCTCGAGAGCCTGCAGGAGTCCCAATTGGGTATTCCCAAGCCCCGCTTTCGGCTGGTACCACCCGTCATCACCGCGGCGAGCGAGTCTCGACGGCTGTGGCGTGACTATGAAACGAGTCACATGCCCATTCCTGCTCCGCCCGATACTCAACATAGCGATGCCAACACCAGCCTCGTTGAATCATTGGTACGACCTTGCAAGGGGCTCGTAGAGTTCCTGCACTCT
Source organism: Ramalina intermedia (assembly GCA_003073195.1). Lineage (NCBI taxonomy): Eukaryota > Fungi > Ascomycota > Lecanoromycetes > Lecanorales > Ramalinaceae > Ramalina > Ramalina intermedia. Next base: position 2,472 of record PEKF01000017.1, on the reverse strand, counting down.
GGTCACGCGAGGGTTTAGTGGATGCGTAACAATTTCAGTAGCGCAGATGCATTACATCAAATGTGGGCCGCAATGCAGCGATATATATTGAGTCACATTGCGCCAAAGGACAACACGTTCGCGACATGAGGAGGGCATAACATATTTGTTGCAAGCTTCTGAACCGGGGCTCGCTCGTGCAAACTAAGGAAGGACCAACAGCGTAATGAAAATCGCCTCGGAGGCTGCGGGCGACGCTTTGCGCTTCATCAGTACGAGGGACAGATATTGTAAGACTCGAGTCGTCAGGGTGTACCAGCATGACCTCATCAAGTGGGAGCTGTGGCGACAGGTAAATATCAAAGACTTCTTTACATACATCGATCATTGAAGTACAATTTACCATCTACCCACCCTTTCCTCCTCGTAAGCATCTTCGTTGTACCCCTCCCACTCGTGCTTCATACTTGCCGCATTCCTGGATGCCGTTCCTGGGCCTTGCCTCCTATGTCCATCAAATTCAACGTCTCCATAGAGGCTCATGTGACCTGTGATCTTTCCGCCCCCCAGAAAATACAATACGCCTTCACAGTCGTCACCAAAGCTCATCTCGCCCTCTCCATTCTCCCTTCCGCGCCAGTGGAACGGCAGAGGGCGGCCGGATGCAACAGTGGGACGTTGAGGAATGCGCAAGATGCCGCTGAAGCTGCCGAAGTCGTACGCTCCCCAAACCAAAGGGGTATCAAGCGTCAGGACCAAGGTGAGATCGGTATCGCCCCATTGCTCGGTGATTGCTGGGCAGATAATATCGTAGATGCCGTTGATGAGGCCTAGCGGAGGGAAGTCGGGTGGTGAGATCTCTTGCTTGATCTTTGGCTGAGCTTTGGGCTTGGCTTCTGCTTTGGCTCTGGGTTCTTTCTTGACCTTGGGCTCTTTCTTGACCTTGGGATCTTTTTCGACAGCTGCTTCTTTCTTGACGGCGGGTTCCTTGATGAGAGCGATTTCCTTCTTGGAAGCAGATTCTTTCTTGACACCGGATCCTTTTCTGGCGCTAGGCTCCTGTTTGGGTGGGTTGCTCTTACCGGAAGCATGTTGCTCCAATGCTGTCGCCTTCGCAGCCTTTGGTGTCTGCGGGGACTCATCCTTGCGCTTCACACCTACCATGAAGGATGGTTCTGATCCATCAATGTTACTGTACAGACGGCCATCCATCCCGACATGATAGTCTTTTGGTGGTGGGAAAGGCGGCAAACCCTGCTCAAAGTTCTCTTTCCAAACATTTGTAAGCTTTGAGGATCGCGCGTATTGCTTTGGTCTTTCGGCAGGCTTGTCTGGGTCCGAGCTGCTCGGCTTTGGCTCTTGCTGCTTCTTTGGTTTCTTGCTCGCTGGATCACTATTTTTCACAGCGGGGAGTTTGTCTTTGGAGCGGTCCACGAGACCCGTTGTCTCTGATGCCTTCCGCTTCTTGCTTGCGGCTGGGGCTTCATTGGCCCCCGGACCTTGGAGACTGGCTTTGTGTTGCGCTCTCGCCTTCCTTTCAGCGGCGACGAATTCCTTCTTCATTCCTGATTCGAGGCTTGCCAATCGAGCGGGCACCTCAAGTTTAGAAGTGTTCAATGCTTCAAGGAGCCGCAATTTGGCCCTCGCCTTGTCCTTGGAGGGCGGCAGTCCATAGTGGATGCATTGAGCCTCGTACCAGTGAGCCACCTGATCCTTACTCTGCTCGCTGACACTTTTTGATTTCTTCAGATCTGGCCGTAGGAGAGTGGTAATCTCCGCCACAGACGCTCGCTTGTGTCGATTGAGATTGCCAACATCGACGAATAGATCCCCACCCGTGTAAAGGAATGGGTCGCGCATTACGGGCGCTGCAAAGGCCATGTTGACAGTGGAAAGCACCGCTATTCAATGGCTGAATGCGAATGGTTCGAGCCGCCAAACGAATGAGCGTTGTATTGTGTATGCACAGGGAGAGTGGGTTGGGCGGAAGAGAGAGAGAGGGGTCAGGAACTAGCCGAGGCGCGTGTGTAGTGGGTCGAAGATTTGCAGGGGCTGGGAGTTTGGCAAATGTGGCTGGTGTTGCACGCCGCTGACGGATTTGAGCCGCCCATGGACGGTCGCGTCCGCCCATGGATCGGTACATCCATCGAGGGTACTACCCCGCTTATGGATACGCTAAAATATACTTTCCGCAGATGTACCCCCCCATAGGCGGATACGTCCGTTAATAAATAAAATATATATTACTCCAAAAATCTATTATTATATCGTTAATTATAAATTATTACCCACGTTTTTTTTGCTTTTTTTATATAAGCTTTTTACGGACCCTTTTATTTACCTTATTATACTTATCGATAGGCCCGAAACCGATACTTTTAATAAAGACTTAATTATTAATAGCGTTTTTACGTATACGTTTTTCGATTTACTCTTATTCCCTTTATTACTTTCGAATCCTAAAGCTTATACGAGTTTACTTATATATAAAAG